>JYFJ02008731.1:0-11583 GCA_000934665.2 Catajapyx aquilonaris | reverse complement strand
CGCCATAGCCCGCTTATGGAAAAGCTAGCCCCCTAGCGTGACGTCACAGCGATCCACCCGTTCCCGCGCCCCGGCCTTGTCTCTAGGTGGCCCTGGTTATACTCGCCTTGCGAGCCGGGGGGCCCCGCCCCCCGGACCCCCCCGTGGGGCTGCGCCCCACTTGCGCGCCTTCGGCGCGGTGCCCGTGTTCCGCCTAATCCATCCGGTTACAGAAATCAGTGACGTCACCGGTAGCGATGAGGAGTTTCCGAACGTGCCCTCTCTGACGTATCGTTCAAAACAGCGCTTGGGATGACAGGTGGGACCGTCTGTGACGTATCATTCTCACGGCAGGTTTGAGTAGTGTAAGCAAATCCCAGGGGGTGTATGGGAGGGGGTGGGCCATTGTTCTCCTTCTTTACGACCATCTGCGGGCAAGGCCGCAAGTCGATCCGGGGGAGTTTGCGGATACATTAATTTCGCGATCTCGGGTTTGCCTCTACATTAAATTTGGCGATCTCGAAAACGGCTGGGAATTGTGCGATTATGAGGATTTTTGGGATTGGCATACCGAAGGCTAGAAAGGCAACGGTGCAAGTCCGAGGTCTCTACGACATCGGGAAGTGCGAAATCTTTTCCATCCTATATCCTATATCCTATATCCTATATCCTATATCCTATATCCTCCTCGTTTAGGGGCTTTATATGTACTTGATGAGCGTGCATTCGGTAGGTCATCGTGGCTCCACGTCCAGATATGTTCGGAAGTGTCCAAAGAACTAACGTACCAAGTTTTATGGCTTTCTCACCGAATGCAAGCTCCCTATTCATATGGAGTATTCCTAAGTTGCCCCGACTATATACGGCAACGCCGCGATAGTGCCCTCCCTCGGGGTGGGTCATCGTGGCCCCACGTCCAGATATGTTCGGAAGTGTGCTAAGAACTAACGTACCAAGTTTTATGGCTTTGTCACCGAATGCAAGCTCATTATTCAAAATATAAACGCATGTTGCACAGTCTGTTAGATTTGGCAACACCATGATAGTGCCCTCCACCGGGGTGGGTCATCGTGTCCCCACGTCCAGATATGTTCGGAAGTGTCCAAAGACCAATTTTGGCGAGTTTCATGTTTTTGTCACCCAATACAAGGTCCTAAAAGGATGCTGCATCTGGTAGTTATGGAAACCCTGCGAAATGGACCACCACCGGGGTGGGTCATCGTGGCTCCACGTCCAGATATGATCAGAAGTGTCCAAAGGACAAGTGTACCGAGTTTCATACTTTTGTCACAAAATGCAAAGTTCAACCCCTTAGCACCCGGACTACAAAGCACTATCCGCAAAACGACGACTACGAAGACAAGAATGATTATCATCATCATCATTATCGTTGTTGATGTTGTTGTTGTTGTTGCCGACTGTGCCTAATACACCATGCGAACATTTAATTTTAAGGTTGTTTCTGTACATGCCCTAGGCTACTATATTATTTTGACTGTCACATTCTAAATCTTCCAGGCACTCCTAAAAGGATTGAATAATAAGCTCGGACATATCCAGATGATAATAAATAATATCATCGTGGACGCTCAAGTCTCTAAGAAGTGTGACCTCATCATCAACGGTGAGAAAAAATAGTTGATCAGAACCGCAAATAGTAAACCACGTGGAACTTTTCCCCGTTCTAATATTATGTGGTCCGACACTTTTCTGAAGGATGTCTTTTTGATATTCGTGATGACATTCTAAACAAACTTTTGTAAGCAAATTTATCTGCATAAACACTTTGTTTCGCTTTGTTTACATTAATGCTAATATTCATCCAGTGTTGCCTTTATCAATCATTTAAAATACTGTACGATATAGCCTTGTGGAAAATATACTGAAATTGTGGGAAATAATAGCATATCTTTGGCTGTGGCTTGAAGAAAAATACAGTTGTAATTAATATTGTCGTCTCTTCCCACAGATTCGTCTTCTTCTACACATGATCTAAGGGAATGAAGACTGGCTGTTACGGATTATATGCGGTATATGCCTGAAACCCAGAGATACACACCAGCTTAATGTCAGTAGCATCATAGGCATATCGTGATGATACAATAAAACATATATACCGTATCGTTCTAAATTGCTTTACATTTACTATTGTACATACACAAGGTTTAGGTGCTATAGGACGCAAAGGTGGGACAGATTGAGAGAGAAACGAAGAGGAAAAAGAAGAGAGGAAAGCAGCCCCCAGTCACTCCCTATACCAGTACATTGCTAGCCCCGGCCGGCCGGCCGCCTTCCCCTCTCTTTTGAAGCACATCGCCTTAGTCTTTTTCAAATTGATATTTAGACATTTTTCTTGGAGGTATAGGTTTCTTTGCAAATACAGCGGGTTCTCCGCGAGCAAAATTATATCATCAGCATACGATAGTGATCTAATTTCCATAGTATTTGGGCCAAAGTTCACTCCAGATGAGCCATTTCAACTCACGGTCAGTTCAGTTTCCAAATCAGATACGAATAGGTTGAAAAGTGCAGCCCTGAGAGGGGCTCCCCCTGAGGCAGACCCTGCCCAGTCCGTAACCCGTCTCGGTCATCCAAATCCGGTACTATCCTAAAGCTGGCATATATCTCCTGAAAGAGAGTCAAAAATTGCTCACTGACACCAATATCCCTGAGCTTTGCAATTAGTTGAGCATGTAACCACCGAATCAAAAGCTTTTAATAGATCTATAAAACTGCATATAGATTCCCTTTTGGACTTGCAATGTGTTTATGGATCAGTGCAGTCAACGCGAAGAAGTGATCTACACACCCACGCCCCTACCTAAACCCCGCTTGTGTTTCTGATATCTTTTCATGCGTCTCCGCCCACTTGTTTAAGCGCGTCGTGAGTATAGATGTGAAGAGTTTCAATATGTTATTTACCAATGATATGGGCCTATAATTAGCAGGGTCATTCTTATCCCTCCCCTTATATATCGGGACGACCTTCACCTGTGCCCATTTTTTAGGTATCATACGTGCATTCAAAACACCCAGTAGAAATTCCCGCAGCTTTTGTGATTCCAGTTTCAAAAAAAGCATTCGGTATACGGTCAGGGCCTCCTGCTGATTTGGTTTTAAGTTTATGACATGCACTTATTCAATTCCATCAGCGTTATAGGCGGATCTCAAATCGGATCAATCACGGGCATCCCCTCGAGGGTGGGGCTCGGCTCCCATTGTGTTGTCACATCTGCGGGCAACGAGGCGGTCAAATGTTGCCACCATTTGACCGGGTCCAAGTGGTTGTGCGACTTTCTTGGTTTGAACTTATTAACCATTTTCCAAAACATTACTGCATCTTTAGTAAGGATTAGACTCGCCAACGACACACTGTAATACTCTTCTTTTTTGCCTTACAACAATTCCGGTATTGTCTACGGGCGACTAGGAAATTTGTTCGATCTCGATCTAAGCGGTATTTATCCAGACTTTCAAGAGCTTTTTCAAACCTCGCTTTTCATCCTGCAAGGAGCCATCAAACCAGGGGGCTAGAGAGTTTCTGCACTGGTTAGTTTGAATTAGGCGCGGTGTGAAAAGGAGGCCAAAATCCGTAAAAAGAGCATGGACCGACGATATAAACAATTCCGCCTCCTGTTCAAGATTGGGTTGTGTATTATCCCCAACCACTAAATCCAATTCTTCAATATGTGGGACAAGGAACTGCAGGCCACCTTCCGGAATCACTAATTTGGGCATGGGACATTGTAACCCCAGTGTTTGAGCAGACTTTTGAAAAAGACCCATAATTGGTAAATGGTCAGACAACTGAAACGCCAGCACTTTAAAGTCTACACACAGCACAAATAACTCGGCCAATACCAACATGTAATCAATCACTGTTTGGGTGTTTGCCCTTGATGCCCTACATATAAGTGAAGCTTCCCAATGCGTCTGATGGAAAAGCACCATTCAGTATGAACAACTGTACCCTCTCCAAAAATCCTCTCATTTGAGTTTATAACCTTGTCCCTGGAGGACCTTGGCTTGTCCGGTGTAATCAACAGGTTAAAAGGGGAAAAAACCAGCTCACTAGCAATTCTCGCATTTAGGTCCCCCATCACCAATATACTGGTCTCGTCCTCCTTGTTCCCGCTGTGAAGTGGAAAAGCAACCCATCGCAGACTAAGGTGGTGGCTGAGACAGAGGCGATGTGCTTGAATGAAGTCCTGTGATGGCTCCTGTTGTTGTGCGGCCGGATAATGCCTGTTGGCTATATTGTAGCTTGTGATATTTCTGTTACGTTTGAAATAAACAGCGGGAAATGGTCTGTGGGACCTGAAAAGGTTAGGTCAGTCCTCATCCCCTTTTCCAGACAATTATCATCATTTCTTGTGTGCAGTACAGTCATTGAAATAGGGAATGGGGGGAAACTTGGCATCCTTCCTTACATCATTTTCTGTTTCAGATGCTCAACTTCTAATGTGGTGTGAACATCAAACTGCACAACAGACACTTGGTGATTTCTGGAACATTTATTTTTTTTATATGAGACTGTTGAGTACATAAGTTTTGTACACAATTGAGAAAAAAAGGAGATTCACAATTTCGTGAAGATAGGATTAAAATCCAGGGTTTCACAGGTGTAATTGTTGTGGCTAGCAGCCCTTCAAAATCTCGTTAGTTTTTTTAAAAGTGACTGTAGACCAATGAGTAAAAAAGGTTTCATTTCTTGCCATTTCTCTTTGTTAAAAAAAACTTCGCAACCCACATGCTCAACTTCCAAAACTTTGCAGGTTGTGAACTTTTTTCCCCACTTTCAGTGAAAAGCCTCATGAGGGAAGACTAATATACTAATCCAAGCTAAACTAGAATAAGGTGCAGGAAACGTTGAAACACATCAGGTGCACTTGACAGGCTTTTCCGTCCTTTTTCTTTCTTTCAATTTTCAAGTCTGCCCCCATGTTATGGTCCATCTTTGGTTTAATATATATTTTTTAAAATCCCCCTCAGAAAAAAAAAGATCTATGGACATGAGTAACTATGTGCAGTGCACCTACACTAAGCTTCTACTACACGAGGGAGGAGAATGGTGGGTGCTGCATTTATGATTATATTTTTGCTTGCCTTTTCCTACCTCTCTACCCCCCTGGCATGTTCTACAATCGCCAAGAAAAATCACACAAACAAAAGGTTGAAAATTGAGCAGGTGAAATACTGGTCATGTCTTTGGTTGTCATGGTGGAGGTCTGGTGACATACAGCAATATTATGTGGCTGATTGAGCCATTCCTATATGGGGCAGGGGAAGGGAGATACATGTAGAAAATGCAAGCTACTAAGGATTTTCTCAACTACTTTGCAACTGTACAGAAAGATCATATTGACCACGTCAGAGTGAGGGGTTGGGGAGAGTAGCGGAGGAAAAGAGAGTGTCTTTGAAAAATGAAAAAGGAGGAGTGTCCGTTGCAGCCCGAAACTTAACAGTCCAAATGCTTGGTTTCCCTGCACCTTTCCAAACATCTACTCACTACAGTAAATTTTGTTCCACTGTCGTCTCATAAAACACTCTCGGAACGTCACAAACATGTGTGGCTCCCATGTACAGTAAAAAAATGAGTTCAAATGAGATTCAAAGAGTACTGCCAATTGCCTGCTTACCGTCAGTCTTCGGCTGAATCCGAGACTACACTCTGTACAATGACGATTCGTGGCGAGGAGTATGTATAAATCACACAAAATGGCGCTACATTTGCCAACTTTTTGTCTGAAAAAAATAACTGCTAACTTTATATCTCGTACTACGACTGTCACCTAACTGAAGACAACTTCTCTCTTTTTGCAATCCTAGTAGGTTCGACATGGGCCACGTGCATCAACAGTGACAAGTCTTTAAAATTTTGTGACTAAAAGAAGTATACCTGAGTCCCTCTGAGAAGCTACTCTGTTTCTCACAACAACAAAAAAGAAAAAAATTGAGTAAAGAGACTATACTACAACTAGACATAAAAAAGAGAACAACGCTAAAAAGTAAACGTAAACGTGCATAATAAATTATGCGGAGAGCGATCCGTTTTGACAGCTGGGACTTAATGGGATGAGGGAGTTACAAAAGGCTGACATTTCGTCGCCGTAGCTGGAGAGTCAACTTAAAAGAGATTCTTTCCTTAGAATAGAACATACTCCATGATTCCAATACACAAAAAATATCCCTTTAAAAAATTGCTGCCTTTTTTCACAGCTGAGGGTGCCATTTGTTGCAACCCGTCAGAAATTGCTTCCCTACATGTTACAAGAGGGACATTTTTGTACAAATCTTAGCCTAGGAAACTACGGGACTTGAGAGGATTGGATTACGCTAACATAATTCTCAAAATGAACAACGAGATTCTGTGGTTGAAGAGTTGAGAAACAAAATAAAGAAAAAGGTAAACTAAATGGGTGACTGCACCGACTCTTCATCCATACAATCTTGCACACCTTATCACTCACGCATTACTATCATCACATGTGTGCCAATGAGGCAAGGAGGAACACATGTCAATTCCATGTCCTCCTCTCTGCCCAAGTAGGGGAAAAAGGGCTGGGGGTAGGTCGGGGGAGGCTTTGCTCGACTTGGCACTCGAAACAGGCTATGTGTTGGGACAAGTGTACATTCTTGTCCCCTTCCTCCCATGGCAGCTCCTGGTAACCCATAGCGCCATAAGTTGTAACACTTCCCAAATCATTGAGCATGAGCAACTTTGTGTCACTGTCACAGTTCCCCATAATTTAAAAAAATGACATTAAAAAAATCGAGCTGCCCTTATGGTACTCTTCTTCTAGTAAGGTGCAAAACGGTTGTAGCTTCCCCTGTAGACTGCCGCCTGCAAAGGAAAAGAGGCATTATTTACACTACCAACAACCAATACTCCAGTAGGAGGAGCCTGTATGGTACGTACCCCATATCCTGCCACAGGTCCAATGGCACTGTGACCAAGGTAAGGGTCAGCATATTCACGACCATATCTGAAAAGGGGTGTAAGTTAATTTCAACGAATGTGAAAGCAAACCTCCTGCTCACTAGCACTACAGGCAACAAACTATGATACCGACGTCACAATCTACACACGCTACTGGACAATACAGGACATCCCACCAGATTCCAGGTGAATAAGTTAGCTACTGAGTTTTGTTTACCTGTCCAGCCTGAAAGAGAACAGCAGGTAGGTATGCAGTGTACTCACCCTGCCACAGCCGCATAGCCTGCCACAGCAGGCTGGGCAGCAGCTGCTGCAGCGGCAGCTCCATAGGCAGCACGAGCTGCGGCCGTGTAGTTGGCAGCTGCAGCATAAGTGGCCTGTTGGGCAGTCGATAGAGGGGTTTTTATTAGGGGAGCGGCACTAGCAGCAGCGGCAGCAGCGGCGGCGGCAGCAGCAGCAGGGGACTGAAACGGACGCGGGGTCTATAGCGCTTCTAGGAGCATGCAGACACCAAAGCGACAGGCGCCAAAAATTAGGTACTAAACATGTCGACAAAGCTCAAGTTAGTTAAGAAGGATGCAGGACCAACTCAAATCGGTCTGTTTTCTAAAAAATGAATGAACAAGCACTGAATACACTCATCTAACTACAGAACTATATACGTAACAAACTTGAAAGTTTACATTTATGAATACACTCTGAATGCAGGCAACTTAAAATTACTATGGGCTTATGCCAACTAAGAATGAAATGGAGTTGGCAGACACGTCATGCTCTGCATAGAACATAACATGATTCTTTAGGAAAACATCCATTGGCAACCGACATAATTGCTTCTCACTTCTAAGTTTCTCATGCACTTTGTGACAACTGAGTCACAATGCACACATGCACTTCTTGCAACTGAGTGGCAAGCAAAAAAGAGCACGAGGGGTAATAACAGCAGTTGGAAAAAAAAGGCTTGCTGCTTGATACGCCAGAGAACGGTAAGGAGTAGTGTCACTCGTGGGAATTCTCACAGGACTAGTCCTGGCATATTGACTGGTAGTCAGTCACACCAGGGAGAAGCAATGTTGGTGTCAAAGTATTCCTGATAGCCACAGCCTCATCCTATGTTATGCGTTCATGTGTTCTGTGCTGGAAGCACCTTTTCCAGGTACATGGGGGAATGGGGAAGCTATTATATCCTGACCCATGTTTACAAAAGTCATCATGAAATTGAGCAGTCTACAACATGATGACATACGTATGGTGTACTGTGTACTTGAGATATCTGTAAGATCTAAATTACATCATTTTTGTTACCGTTGTTACTGCCACTTGGACCTTTAAAAAGCCTGAGTTTAGTTGTAATGAAGAGAGGAGAATAAATCCCAAGCAAGGACTCTCCTGCCAACTCATTAACATCAGCACCACAACACGTCAAATGTGTATTATAACATTCCCATGACTGCCCTGTTTCAGTCAGGGCAAGTTACAGACAGGATGACAGGTGGAACCTAATGGACACTTCAGTCACATATGGTTTCATCCTTAACCCTTGTCGTGCAACTTGGATTTTCCAGGCACCAATGATTTTAAGGATGCTTGGCACTGAGCCTCCATAAAATGTTTGGGTGTTTGAACAGGGAAATGGGCTGATTTATTTTATAGCACAGTGACAAAGTTTGGATGACAGGTACATATTATTATTAATGGTTTCCAACCAAGCAGTGGCAATACTGATGTCACATACCCCCCTAAGAATTGCACCTATCTCCTGTGCATCCGTAGATTTCAGAATGCTTTTAAATCAAAATTACTAATGACACAAGGTGTGTACTTACGAAAATTTATAATTAGGACATATGATCGAGTCATGATTGTGCGAGCCTGCCTAACATTTCCAGGTGAAAGTGAATGAGCATAATACAATTACGTTAGTCACTAACATGCTGAGCAATTCCGGTGTGAGTTCGCACACTGAGTGACAATACTCCTTAGGCCTTCTGCACTGCTCCCTGAAGGAGAAAAGGCACATCTCGAAGATTTGAACCACTAGAGTTATGCTTCTTTTTTCCCTTGTGATGGCAGTATAGGCTACTCTGGGGCACACTTGAGGTGCCAAGGTGTTATAGCTTTAGTAATAATAATAATATATAATGCACAATAGCTGCTGCATGAATGGCTACTTCAACAGAATGGATCAACGTTTGTTGAATTCAGCACTCACACAATTATGCTAATAAACCAAGGTCAAATGACTGGCTGTAGGAATTAAGACAAGCACAATTGAGATTCTAGATGTCGACATGCACTTCCTTTTTTCAGGACATAATCCTTCATCACGCTCCATCTGTGTCGACAAACCCTCTAGTTTGGATGTCCGAAAACCAATGTGTGTCTTCCTAGGCAATTATGCAAAATGACCTTGTGCCACAAGCCCACTTTCTACTGCTGGAAATGAAATGGTCTTGTTAACAGTACTCACCTGCAGGCGGTAGTTAGGATCAGCTGCTGTAGCCGCATGGGCGGCTAGGAAGGGGTCATAATACACGCCGCTGCAAATAGAAACAATCCTTTAGAGTGATATCACATATTCCTGCCTTGTGTTAGTAATTTACAGTCATAGCAAAAGTAAGCAACTGTAAGTTTTAAAAAGCAGAGCCGCACAAAAAATTACTAAATTTTTAAAGACTCAGTCAGGCCCTTGCCTCTATGTCCGAAAGACTGATTGAGGTGCAATGGTGTGGATACACTCTGCGGCAACTCTCTATGTACACAAAAATATGACTAATGCCTAGTTTTTCATACAAAACAATCAATCCACCACAATGTTATTCAAACGTGGTCTGCATGCCCAACATTCATGAAGAAAGACAATCCAGCACAGGCAAGGTATGTTCATAAGACATCCTTTGGACAATCACACACTTCAACCAACGTGTTCCAGATGCAGTAGTTATGTACCAAGAGTCACACGGGCATGCAGTATGGAAATATGCTGGGAAGAGGGTGTTCCGTAAGTCTCCTACTCCGCCTCTTCTTCATGTAACTTGCGAAGGGGTGTGTGGTAGGAAAAGAGTGGCACAGGTGATGTGGGAAAGGTGAGGACTAGGTTTGCTGAAGCATGCGAAGGGTGACCCCTGTAGCTCCTTAGAGCCCACTGGCTTGGCTAGCCAGAGGCACCCTGAAATCCTGTGCACTTGCGCACTACAGCGCAGCCAACTGTTTCGAGCACCTTCTCGCACCCCAGCAGAAGACAGTATTGGGCACGCCTGCACTTGCAGTGTCATCAATTGAATGGGCAGTCTACTATGCTCTACTCTGTATCTAGCTTGCACAGGTCAACAGCCATGTCTCACCTTTCTTGTGCACTTGGTGGCTTGCACAAAACTAAAAAAGCACTTGTGCGAGTCACACTACATGAGGTGGAGGAACAGGGTTGAACAGGGAATTAATGTAGCAGCAGCTTGTCATGCCTACATCACTTCCTCGCTAATAACCTTAACCAGCCTACCTTTGTACAGCATCACTGTAGATACAGTGTGACAAACCCAAAAGAGAAAATGTTACATTTTACTGCTGGCTGTCCAAATGTCTATCCCTCAAACTCACTGGCCCCAAATCCTGCCATCAGAAAAAGCTCTAGACACTTAATAACATCCAAATATCCTCACAAAAAAACATTCATGTTGCTAGCCAATGGCATCACTTGAATGGAGCCAGTGAGTCTCAACCAGAACTACAGTAGTTCAAGCAAGCCATATAAAAGTTTCAACTAGGATCAGATTTCATCAATCACGTCACAATTCATTCTGTGTCCTGGCTGTCCCCTAACTCCATTATGTGACCCCCAATTTTGTTCGCCTCAACATTTGGTTCACATTTAGCTTACATTCTTCTAGACTGAGATGCAGAAATAGCTGCACTGCCTAGAACATTAGTCAATTCCCATAATTTTTACCGACTGCAAGTCCTACTTTCTGAAACCTGTGACTTAGGGCCAGTTTCACCGAGCTTGGTATATGATAAACCCCCGTTTCCTTCTAAAAATCCATACAATTTTGTATGGATTTTCAGAAAGAAACCTGGTTTTATCATATACCGAGCTCGGTGAAACTGGCCCTTAGTACCACTTATTATGGGAGCCTGAGTTCCTTGACAGTACCCTTGCACACCCGTCAATTACATGAGTCAAATCAGGAGGGGAAAAAGAAATCTGTTTATGACAGACATGGAGACTAGATGGGTTTTATACACACGACGATAGCAACAGTGGTAGTTATCTCTCCAGAAGGCAGACCCCACTTAGAAACATATAAAGTGGTCCTCAGGCCAACCTCACAGTCATAGCAAAATATTGGAGCATCTTATAAAAATGCCAGGAGTCAATAGTGTTCAAGGTGAGCAGAAGAACAATGTTTCTTCCTGCTCGATATTGATATTTTTCCTAGCAAGTTCAGCTCAAAAACTATACAAAACCTTGGTCGGTTTGGTTAAGTGCAGTAAAAATGACCCCATTGTCATTAAAAAATAACAGCATATAATCAGTAATTTATTTCTGATTTTTAAAGCTCAACTTTCTGTTAAAGGGACACTCCACTCAAAATACAAGTTGGATTCTAAAAATCGGGCGAAAAATCCTGATTCCGAGGGTATAAGCAGTTTTCCTGAGAGACGAA
>JYFJ02008730.1:0-11587 GCA_000934665.2 Catajapyx aquilonaris | reverse complement strand
TCACACACTTACGGTAATTCGGCGTAAAAACCTCGTGACGCTCTCGAATCTCACTGCTACCGACATGGAAAGGAGTGATTGCGGGTCAAAATAAAAAACTGTACCTGGCCGCGGCGGCCGCAAATATCGCCCCAGGAAAAAAAATAAGCGCACCATCTCAAAGTGCAACTCTTTCGCGTCCATATACCCCAGTTTCATGCCGATACCTCCATATTTGCGGCCGTGACAGCGAGAGGAAGAAGTGTCAAACTCACGGGCCGGCCCGCGACGGGCTCCCCGCAACAATGGATAGCGTAGCCTAGAGCGCGCTCTTAATCGTTGTCACATGCATTGTTGGCATGATATGCACATTGTTGACATGATATGCATAGGTGGGCCAATCCCCAAAATATGCATGCCCTTGGGAGGAGCCATTGGAAGGCACAATAGACGAATGTGAAAAGAGGAGCACGCGATCCGAGTGTTATTGGGAAGGATATATTATTGTGAAGAAAAAAATATGTTACAAATAAACTCTACAGAGAAATTATGCCGCCGGTGTGCATAATCATGCCCATTTTTATGCTACACCAGGCAAAACCCCAAAACAGGGCTTCCACCTTTAAAGTGCCCAAAATATTTTAACAGTGTTGCCAATTATTCAGGGCGGATAAACCCAGTTTCCAGTCACAAAAATTCGACTGATGTCCCAAAAGTGCCCAATTAAAGCCCTCTGCACCTGATTCGCGGAGACTACCAACACTTTCAGGGTTGCAACATATTATTATTAATATTGAAGGATGACAGAAGGGAGAGAGTGTGGGGGTCCAGCCGATGGGGGAAGCGGCGCGCATAAAAAAGAGAGGCCATTGTATATAAATTGGTAGAATGATGTAGGCACAATAGACCCACCAGGTATAGGCAACCATACCTGGAAATTTTGACGAAAAAATCAAAGACTGTGATGCAATCTAAATTATCAGTGTTGCCACATCAGGCGGCGAATTGGGAAAGATAAAAGCGCGAGAATAAGGACAATGGCTTGGGGAAAGATGACACCATTCAGAACCCGGATTGGGAGAATCTTGGCAAACACTCGTTGAACAGCACTAACGAAAACAAATTGTACAAAGTGTAGTAATAATGGAAAGATAATATGTTCAACAGCTGAGGCAATAGACTTGTAACATTTTTTACGACCATCAAAATTGTGTAAAATGTTATGCTCTATACTCCTTGGAAGCCTGGCCCTTTAAAAGCATACACGATTTGTAAAAATCTTTTAAATACGTACTTTGACAAATCAGGCTGGCACTAGCAGAAAAAGTATTTAAAAATACACAGTGTGATTGGCCGACTTTGCCTCAAGTAGGCGGAACAAGGAGCTGACATCACATCCCGGGACTTTTGGCTCCACATTGTTGAAAAATCAACGCAATCTAGTAGAAGAAAAACAAATAAACTCTCCAGAGAAATTATGCCGCCGGTGTGCATAATCTTGCTTATTTTTATGCTTGCAACCATATCGGGCAAATAAAATAAATAAATAAATAAATAAATTGCGAGCAACCCTTATTTCTTTTCCAATACATTTTAGGACTCGGAGGATGAGCCGCGACTGCACAAAATATCACATGCTTATCGGCCTATTTAGCGTTATATTTTATCACCTATCAATGTGCACATGTCCTTGTGCTGTACTAGAAGGATATGAGTTGCAACGAGGGGCTGATATGTTTAATTTCCCGAGCAAGGAAAAATCGGTAATAGGTCCTTTTGCAAGCTTATCCTCCCCAGAGAGCCAGATCCCCAGGTGGCCAAACAAACTCCAAATATGCATGCCATTGTTGTCACATGCATGCCAATTGTTGGCATTGTTGCCACGGAATATGTATTGTTGACACCTATAACTTTTTCAGCTTGGAAGGAGGGAGGGAGTGAGGGGGTTCAGTTGGTGGGGGAAAAAAGAGAGGCTATGGTAAGCACATGTTATGCACAGGGAAGACACATGCATGCCATTGTTACCACGGAATATCACAATGTCACGTCTCATTAATTATTCGCGAGGAAGAATGTAGGCCACCATCAGGGTTGCATCTCTATAGGTGGGCCAATCCCCAAATATTGGTAGGTGCAAGCACAATAGACTCTTCGATTTTTATAGGTTTCCAAATTAACCACCTTAAAGTGCCCAAAATATTTTAACAGTGTTGCCAATTCAGGGCGGAAAGGGGATAGACCCAGTTTCCAGCCACAAAAATTCGACTGCATCTGATGACCCCAAAGTCCCCCTCCCCTGCAAAAAGTGCCCAAAAATATATCTCACCAAGAGCTATTAGCTCTTGATCTCACTAATTATTCACCAAATAAGCCACATATAGTGGAATAAGGCGAAACCATATAATATTATGCTGCACAGCACACATTGTTCAGGTCACGCGATGCTAACACAATGAAAGAAGGCCAATGGCATGGGGGAGGGAAAATAATAAAAAAGGGTGGCTATTGGTAGACTGTGCAAACACAATAAACTCTTCGAATGCGACCGATTTTTATGCTTTCAACCATACCAGGCATTTTGAGACAATACTCACGGGCTCCGGGGGTGAGGGGTAAGAGAAGATTTTGTCAACACCATTTAAATAAATAATAATAATAATAATTTCCAGGCCACCGAAAGTGCAGTATTCATTAGCAACAAGCGGTACAATATTTCTAATATGCAAAAGACCAATGTGCCACTCTGCTATATATTTTATCAACAAATAAAATGGAAGACAGATGGAGATGGGCAATGTGGGGCCAATATGCGAGCCAAAGTCCTGTACTTTTACCCGAACATTTCGGAGACGTAACAATTAATTAGGGGTATATACGCACAGACTTGATGCCCATTGCAATAGAACGAAAAGTTGGGATTTTTTGCCCAAGAAATAATAAGGTAGACAGCAGAGCTCGGGCATTGTGCCAGCAGAGTGAGAGTCGTTGTGATCATACTGTTTTCATAATTATGCGAAATATTGTTAACCCAATCAATTGGCGCATATGGCGAGAAGAGGGGAAAAATGCCGGTAACGTAGCGGAATCTGTGCAGATCGCGATATTTCGAATAATTTTTCCAAGACCGATGAGAGCCTGAGCATGTGATATAATAGTACGAGGAGGCGACGACTGGAGATTTAAATTGGGACTAGAGTGTGTACAAAATAATATTCTATGCAGGTTGCTCACTGCATGAAGGATGTTGCGAAGAGTGTGCATCTCAATCAGAAATGGGCTGATCTCGGTTAGTTCTTTTTTGTGTGTGATAACAAGTGGCACTAAGTGGTCGGATCCGAGCAATGAAAAATGGGTGTGCCGTGTGGTTAAGACTTTGAATAGGTGGACAGAAGGTGCTTGACTGTGATTGGATCTGCCTGGCATAATGGTGGCCGTAGGGGATGGTATCGCTAATATTTTCCCAACCCCAACACATGAGACGATGATGATACCAGCAATAATATTTTCCAGACCCCTGGTCTTTAAAGTGGAACTAATTGCAAGAGTGTGGAAGTGGGATGGACAGGGAGACAGACCAATGACTCATTACCGACTGCCAGTTTCAATGAAGGTAATTTTTTATACCGCATCTCGCCTCTCATCTCGATCTGATGCAAGGAAATAAATTGTCGATGCAATAAACACTTGGCTACAAGGTGGCAAAGGCCCCGACCATGGCGCGAGCAGCACTCTGCCCACCACAGGCCCAAGATTTCGTCGCCTTTTGGCACGCTTCACGCGACGGGGATTCCTCCAGCGCGCCGCCACCCGAGCAGGCAGGGGCAAGGGCGAGGCTGGGATATGACGGCATGGCAGCGGTCCGGACATGCAAGGTGCTAACCGGGCGACATGATGCCGCAACGCGGGGGACATGCAGCAGGGCAAGGGATATAGAGGAGGCCAGGACATGACAACATGGCAGCGATCCGACATGCATGGTGCTAACTGGCCGACATGGCACTACCCGGCAACTTGCGGCATGGAAACATGAAGGATGTTCACCGAGCAACACGGGCATGCTGCAACACAGGAGGAGGAGCCATACGATTCCTCCTGGGGGATCACCTCCATTCCCTTCCACCAATATCTCTCACCCCTCGCTCTCTCTTCTAAATTTTTGCGTAGTATTTCCCCCAACCGCATTGTACGATACGCCCCCCGACGCATCATTTACAGTGGATTAACTACCACTGATTCCCCTTATTACTTGTATTTCTACATACCTAGCTTCTAAATCTAACACACTATTCTGCCAAAGTAATACTATTACTCAACTATAAACACTTTTCACACACCTCCTTGTCCCTTTCGTACTAAAGGAGACTCTCACATAATATAGATCTATAGAACCCAACCTGGCTTACGCCGGTCTGAACTCAGATCATGTAAGAATTTAATAGTCGAACAGACTACCTCCATTAACTGCTACACCACAAAGGACTCTTAACCCAACATCGAGGTCGCAACCCTTACTGTCGATATGAACTCTCAAATAAGATTACGCTGTTATCCCTAAGGTAACTTAGACTTATAATCATAACAAATGGATCATAGTATTATATTAATCATACTAAACTCACAGGAAGATTATCCTCTACCCAAACCGCCCCAGTAAAATACATTCTGTTACATTTACTCATATATAAAGCTCAATAGGGTCTTATATCGTCCCATACTATTACTATAGCCTTTTAACTATAAAGTCAAATTCAATTGTATTAAAAAGACAGCAGGATTCTTGTCAAGCAATTCATACCAGCCTCCATTTAAAAGACTATTGATTATGCTACCTTTGTACAGTCAAATTACTGCAGCCCTTCAACACTCAGCTGGCAGGCCAGACTTCTAATAATACCTAAAAGACATGTTTTTGATAAACAGGCACAACCCATATTTGCCGAATTCCTATTTAAATAATCTCTAATACTAAATCCAATACAATAACTCTACTAATTCATACAGTAATAATAACACAAAATATTTACTATTAAAGTTAAGTATAAAAAGAATATATAGAAATATCATACCAACCAATAAGTTAAAACACAATATAATCATGGCTACTTCTAAGCCTAAACAAATCTCACATATCTATATAACTACTTCCTTCTACCGAGATAAACCCCCATAAACTAACCAATACTTAAAATACACACTATAGTAGTGCCCATCACATACAAGCTTAATTAAACTAATTTCCCTAACAACCAGAAATCTTAAGTTTCGAATAGAATTTCACCACCAATAACTATTTAACATCATAATGTCACATAAAAAATAATTAAGTTATTAGCTCAACTTAAAGGGACACTCCACTCAAAATACAAGTTGGCCCCCAAAAATCGGGCAAAAAAATACGATTCCAACGACACCGATAATTATTTTTCCGATGAACGATGAGCCCAGGGGAACCGGTTAATTATGCGTATTTTGGCGATACGGTTGCAACCGTATGCTACTGTTCACGACACCCTCGCCACCTGGCGGCAGGAATGGGAAATGGAGGAGACGCATGGCTCTGCCCGCGAATTCAAACCGGAACGTATTCGAACTGTTCACGACACCTGCGCCACCTGTTGTTGATCTTCTCCTCTACTTCTCCGGCTTGCCGCGGGATGATGTTGAATACCCTTCTTAGCAGACGACGTGTGTAGATATATTATTTTCCGTGTTACCGTTGGGCGTAGCAAAAAACCGATTGCACATTCGGAATCAGGATTTTTTGCCCGATTTTTGGGGGCCAACTTGTATTTTGAGTGGAGTGTCCCTTTAATTCGGGATACAATTATATAACAAAAAAAATACAACCGGATAATTCCATGTGAGATCACCCAAAAAAAACTAAGATTCACACCCTATATTTTTTAATAAAACTGAAAATTGGAATATGAACTTACACCATAACAATGAAACATAACATATACATTCTTGAATCTTGGGGTCAATAGTTCACAAGTTACAAGAAAATGAAAAATTCCAAAAACCGAATACACGTATTTCGAAATGAATTTATTCCTGAGTAGTTATTTATCTTACCTTAATTATTTTAGTGTCAAATTTTTAGGAAAGGGAACTACTTTGCAATCTATATTTTAAATTTTAAAAAAGCTATGTTTCAAGACATTTTTACGGGGGTCAAAATCCATGACCTTTGACATTTCAAAAAGCGTATTTTTGAAAATTACGTAAAAATGTACAATGACACTACAGACGTATATATAACTTGCCCATAAATTTAAACGCACAATGTTGCTTCGTTTTTGAGAAAAAAATCCAATCGATAATGATGTACTGCCAGGCTACCGACTGACCTCCAGTATTGAGTGCTTCTGCTTCTGCATATCACTTACCCATAACTGTTCAAATACTTCTAATGTCAATTAAAGCCGTGGAATACATTTTACAATACGAGTGTATTACACACGTGAGTTATAAACAATCACAGAACACACATTATATGTCAGTAGTTCACGTGTTAAGTAACCAAAAAATTCCAACAGCAGGTGAACATCATTGTCAACTATGAACCTTTCTTCCTTCCTCAGCACATTAACATAAGTGAAACCTTGCATTAGCTTCAACTACAGTATGTAGACTATTGTAACTGCAACACTAAGGTAGTTAAAAATTGAGAACAAAGGAAGTACAGGAAGGCATCGGAATATTTCAAGTTATAGTCTCTTACCCTCTCCGGTCACTACTTGTCACGATGTTTGAGTTGATATTCAATTTTTTCAATGTCCTGCACAGTCAAATTGTAAATTCCCGTCACTATGTCGAATTTACACTGCACAGAGCAGAGGATTTTGTGCACTGACACCCAGCATCTGTCTTCCCCTGGAGGCCAGCAGTAGTTATGACCACTCTCTTGCTGCATCATATTGACATGGTAGTCCCCAAACTCAGTCGACACATCAGAAATCTGGCCTAAGAACACCTTTTCATCTGAAACGCATGCGAAGAATGATCCGACACCGTAAGTAACCTTTTCTTCCTCTTCTGCTGCTGCTTGGGTGTTCTTGCTCACCTGCACCAGCCTGGAGGTGTTGCTGGCACAGAGAAAATGCACCCTCATTTGAGTCCTAGTTGTTGGTATAAATCTATGGAGTTTCTGAGTTCCCGTAATAGTGACAGGCTGCTTCAGTTCTTGGGTGCAACTTTTTTTTCGTTGCCTGGACCAGTGGATGTCTTCATTGCATACAAAAATAAAGTGGATGCTGCATGATGTGGACTGACAGAAGGCGTACATGTATTGTGCTGTCACAATTTGATTGTGGGTGGGCCGATGCAGTCTCTCTCGGGCCGTCATCCTTTTGACTGTCCCTCCAATTCCGTCACATGGCCCTTTCCCATGGCATGATGCAAGAAAAATCCACTCGCAGTCACTTGCTGTTGGAATTTTTTGGTTACTTAACACGTGAACTACTGACATATAATGTGTGTTCTGTGATTTTTTAAAACTCACGTGTGTAATACACTCGTATTGTAAAATGTATTCCACGGCTTTAATTGACATCAGAAGTATTTGAACAGTTATGGGTAAGTAATATGCAGAAGCAGAAGCACTCAATACTGGAGGTCAGTCGGTAGCCTGGCAGTACATTATTATCGATTTTTTTTTTCTCAAAAACGAAGCAACATTGTTCGTTTAAATTTATGGGCAAGTTAGATATATGTCTGTAGTGTCATTGTACATTTTTACGTAATTTTCAAAAATACGCTTTTTGAAATGTCAAAGGTCATGGATTTTGACCCCCGCGTAAAAATGTCTTGAAACATAGCTTTTTTAAAATTTAAAATATAGATTGCAAAGTAGTTCCCTTTCCTAAAAATTTGACACTAAAATAATTAAGGTAAGATAAATAACTACTCAGGAATAAATTCATTTCGAAACACGTGTATTCGGTTTTTGGAATTTTTCATTTTCTTGTAACTTGTGAACTATTGACCCCAAGATTCAAGAATGTATATGTTATATTTCATTTTTATGGTGTAAGTTCATATTCCAATTTTCAGTTTTATTAAAAAATAGAGGGTGTGAATCTTTGGGTGATCTCACATGGAATTACCCAACCCTGATACAAAAGGTATATACAATACGATTATGCTTCTAACTTACTTAAATTTCATATATTTCATAACCCACTACTGTACCTCCCCACAAATCAATTAACCCTATAATCTATACATAACATAAAGTAATTTCTCATAATAACTATATTAAGTAGGAAATCTCAAAGCATCTGGTTTGCACAGAAACTACTCAGTGAGTGTCAATCGGCAAGTAACAATATCATAGTAATGTAAATTTACAACCCATATGGTAATCGTTTTACGTAAAAATGAAATGCCTGATTAAAGGACTATCGTGATAGGATAGATAATGCATACATATGCTTTCATTATAAACAATGAAATTACGCCTCTTCTACTCGTAATATAATCAAAATCTATTGTGCCCTTTACACTAACTTATAGACAGGTAAGCTATTAAAGCTAATGGGTTCATACCCCACTGATAGAGGCTACTCTCCTTTCTAATGTTTTACAAGCCCTCATTCATACTATTTCTATTCACACTTTCATGTGGAACGTTAATATGAGTTTCCTCCCCCACATGAATAGGAGCTTGAATAGGATTAGAAATTAACATACTCTCATTCATTCCGCTAATCACTGAACAGTTAAACCAACGTGCAACAGAGTCGTCACTAAAATACTTCATTGTACAAGTCATTGGTTCAGTTATTATCATCACCTCAGCCTTACTATTAATCCATTCTATGTCAGCGCCCTTTATGTGATTGCTAAGGACCCCCCTAATCTTAGCATTATTATTACTTAAAATAGGAGTTGTGCCACTTCACTTCTGATTCCCTGGAGTCATAGAAGGCCTAAGATGAAACAACTGTATGATTTTCATAACATGACAAAAAATTGCCCCCTTGATGTTAATTTCATACACAGATTACACTGCACTAATTACCCTCAGTGCAATCATATCTAGTCTTATAGGTGGTATTGGAGGATTAAACCAATCCCTCCTACGTAAAATAATAGCCTATTCCTCCATTGGTCATATAGGATGAATATTAGCCTCAATAGAAAATAGTGAGATATTTTGGTGCATTTACATAATATTAGTTTATTCAATCTTATCAATTACTGTGGCTAACTCATTCAAAAGAAATACAATTATTCCATATTGCTCAGTTCTACCAAACACTGAGAACCAATACACACCAAAAATACATCCTATAAGAATAAACCTACTATCACTAGGAGGTTTACCCCCCTTCTTAGGGTTTTTCCCTAAATTGATAGCCATATCCATTATTATGACCAACAGACCTTTAGTGGCCCTACTATTAATTATCGGTGCACTAATCAATTATTTATATTACTACTTACGAATTACCTTCACTTCATTTATTACCACACATTTTAACCAAAAATTATCACTTAGTCAAATTACTAAGCCAAATATAACACTAGAGACTCTAATGGCCTGTTTATCAGTATTAGGACTGTTACTGATTCCTATTATATGGCCCCTGTAAGACTTTAAGTTAACTAAACTAATATCCTTCAAAGCTATATATGAAAGAAGACCTTTTAAGTCTTAGATTAAAGCTGCAACACTAACTGACTTGCAATCAGTTGTTCTAAGTAAACTATTCAATCGATAAGAGGAATAACCCATAATTGAATTTACAGTTCAACGCCTAATGTTCAGCCATCTTAACGCAACGATGGCTGTACTCAACAAACCACAAAGATATTGGTACTATATACTTAATCTTAGGAGCCGGATCAGCTATATTAGGAACTGCATTAAGTATGCTTATTCGAGCTGAGTTAGGTCAACCAGGAAGTCTCATTGGAGATGATCAAATCTATAACGTAATTGTCACTGCACATGCTTTCATTATAATTTTCTTTATAGTTATGCCTATTATGATTGGAGGTTTTGGTAACTGATTAGTCTCATTAATACTTGGGGCTCCAGACATGGCATTTCCACGTCTTAACAACATAAGATTCTGACTACTACCGCCTTCTCTAACACTACTTTTATAGCTGGAAGAGCAGTAGAAAACGGAGCTGGAACAGGATGGACTGTCTACCCCCCACTGTCATCAAATATTTCACATGCAGGAGCTTCAGTTGACTTAACCATTTTCTCATTACATTTAGCTGGTGCTTCATCTATCCTAGGAGCAATTAACTTCATTACCACTGTTATTAACATACGAATGAGAGGAATAAGCATAGAACGAATACCACTATTTGTATGAGCAGTATTCATTACAGCAATCTTATTATTGCTTTCCTTACCAGTACTAGCAGGAGCAATTACAATATTACTAACAGATCGTAACATAAATACCTCATTCTTTGACCCTGCAGGGGGAAGTGACCCAATTCTATACCAACAACTATTTTGATTCTTCGGACACCCTGAAGTGTATATTCTAATCTTACCTGGGTTCGGAATAATCTCACACATTATTAGCCAAGAAAGTGGTAAAAAAGGAAACCTTTGGCACATTAGGAATGATCTATGCCATATTAGCCATTGGTTTATTAGGATTTGTAGTATGAGCCCACCATATATTTACAGTAGGAATAGACGTAGATACTCGAGCATATTTCACAGCAGCTACAATAATTATTGATGTTCCAACAGGAATTAAAATCTTTAGTTGAATGGGAACTCTCCACGGAGCACAGTTAAGTGTTACAGACCATCTATTCTATGGGCATTAGGGTTTGTATTCCTCTTTACAGTAGGAGGTTTAACAGGAGTTGTTCTTGCTAACTCATCAATTGATATCGCCATACACGACACTTATTACGTTGTGGCTCATTTCCATTATGTCCTTTCCATAGGAGCAGTCTTCGCAATTATGGGGGGATTCACTCACTGATTCCCACTATTTAGTGGTATCGCACTTAACCCTGCGACTCTCACGATATTTAATTTTCAATAGATATCATTATATTCAAACCACTTCGGCCTCATTATAAGAGCCTCATATAAGATTTAAGAGCTGGCCCAAAGTCACAATATCCATCCACTCACCTCTTTGGGTATTATTGTTCAATAATTGGCTCTCCAGCCCCTGTCCACATCCATCACCACGTAATGAATTATATTAGAGTTGTTATATGCCTTGAATGAATATCTGGGAGGATGGGGATATCAGTTTAATAATTAGATTCATTAGTTATATTTTGATTAAAAATCCGTTAATAATTGACGATGGCAGATGGGGGACGCTTTAACTCTGCTGTATTTAAATGCGGATCATACTTTCATGCTCATTCATGATTGGATTTTGATACATTGTGGCCCGCCCAGTTAAATTTGAAGTAGCGTAAAATTATTATGGCTAAATTTTACATTAGTCTAGGCTCAAGCAATAATATACATCAACAAATCGCTGGTACTACCCAACGCAACAATGTAGATCATACATAACAATACTTCAGATCGTGGCTCCATTCTTGCTAAAATGCAACCTAGTGCACATCCATATGACATGACATGAAAATACCACATCGC
>JYFJ02008729.1:0-11584 GCA_000934665.2 Catajapyx aquilonaris | reverse complement strand
CCAAATTTGTAACTACAAAAGTAAACTGTAAAAAAAAGAGAGTGTGTATGTGTCCCCCAATACAGGCGCACGCCTGAGTACGGGGTAGGAAAATAAATAAAAAATAAAAATATACCTTGGCAACAATTTCTGTACAGCTGAATGTGCATGTTGTACGTACAAAAATTTACAAATGTACAAAAAAGCAAGAACTACATCAGAGAATCTAAAAAGACACGAACACTGTCAGCAAGAGAAAAAACACAGGCCACGAAAAAAATGAAAGTAAAAAGTACCCTACTATGTCAGCGCCTGTTATTTATGCACAACATTTCGGGTCTTGCCTGTGGGAGGTGCATATACGTATGTACAGTACAGGTTGTTTCTAGTGCTGACTCTGGAGCACGCTTCGTAAAACTGGCCATGGGAGAAACATGGCTCCCTCAAATCTGTCCCTGCCTCGGAGTGATTGCCCTAAGCTTGTGCCTTGTTGATTGTAATGGCAATTAAAGCAGTTTTACAGGAAACTGCATGCGTCTGAATCGGAAGACTCTGCTGGGTAGTCACTCCCCTTGTTCCGATACTCGGCTTTCCCCACCTCGTAGAGCAGGCTGCATCTCTCCACCTCGTCGACAAGGTAGTTGTCCCGACCGTCATCTACCGTGGCGGCCATCTTTTTCTCATATTCCGATTTGCGCAAGCTGCTCTTCTTTTGTCAGTTTAATGTTTACATGACCGCTTGGGCAGTGCCCACGCGCTCTGCCCAAGCGTCGACCGTGAGGGCCCGCTCTGATTGGTCCGCGGCGTCAACGCGACCAAAGACCAAAACTGTCGACGGCCTGTGTAAATGTGCATTTAGAGCCAGATATCCTTAGTTGGTTTGGCTCTTTCCCATTTACACAAACACATTTACGTGTAAAACCGTCTGGAACGGAAAGGCCCGCTCCAATATAATAAATAATTTCTTATACTGTTATACACTGTTTGATAACGGCTAGATGCTACATGTTATGTAGGTTACTAAATTATGAATAATGTATTGTTTTCAAAATACCCACTCTGATTACTGGATATAGTGAAGATCTTAATATTATCTTCATTTTATTTCCAGTGTTTTGCTTTCTATTAAAAATGACATTTGTTGTACATTAATGTATTTTTGCAGTGTTTGGTAAGCATAATTTCGCAAATGTAGGCTAATGACGTATAATAATATAGTATGCCAGTACACAAATGTAACCTCGTCTCAAAAGTTAGTTAGCCTACTAATGCTATGAAAAATCATTTAACCCTGTGGCCTGCCGGGTTTTTTCGCGGTTTAAAAGTAGTCAGAAGGATACACGATTGGCTAGGTGAGGTCCCCACAATTATTTGAATTTGGTGTGTTATCGCTTTTGTGGGGGACATGTCCCCACAATTGAGTTATTTTAAAATCCCCTTTTCTCGGCGTAGGCGGAGTGTTCAGGGTAGGTTAGGTAAGGTAGGTTAGGTTGGGTTGGGTCAGTGTAGCTTAGAAAAAAGGAACCGAGGTCCCCACAGGCCGGCCGTAAACATGTGTGTTTGGACTCAAGTTTCCCAAGTACGGATCCCTTCCTTTAAAGCCTGACTAACTATTGCAGTGGTTTAACGAGGACATGCAACAGATGGTGCCACGCTACGATGAATGCCTAAGTCTACGAGTCGATCAAGTGCAGTAGAGGGTATCCCGACAACTGGCTGCATGTCAACTGGCTGTCGGACAAGGGAGAAGGGACAACTGGCTGTCGTGTCAACTGGTCGCAGGTCGACTGGCTGCTGTGCTATTTGGCTGCGATAAAAATGTAAAAATGGCTGCTGCCTTTTGGTTGCTGATTAAATTGACTGCGGTCAGAATTACTGGATCAAATGGCTGTGGACATAAGGTTTTTGCAGTAATGTAAAGCAGAGTACATAAATCCAACTTGGCCTTTAGGCTAATAACGAAAAAGGCTGTGCCCGTTGTGTTGGTGTCATCTGCATGGATTTGGGGTGACCGCACCTATACTGTCCGTCTTGTCAACCGAAGCATGTTGGTGGAGTGGATAAGGCGTCCGACAGCTAATCGGGAGGTCCTGGGTTCGAGTCCCGGGGCCGGCGATCCTGACCGTGGTTATCTGTGGTTTCCCACGGTCCTCCCAGGAAAATTCCGGGGTCGCTTCCGTAAATAATAGGTCACCGCCGCTCCCTTCCTTTCCTATCCTTGACCCATCCATGGGGAGGTACGGTGTCGGTGGGGGGATTTCTGACTAGGGGGTTGTCTTGCAACCTGACCCCCTGGGGGACTGCACACGACCCCCAACATAAAGACAACGCAATTGCACCAGTGTCCCCTCCTCATAAATCCCTATCCTGATCCCTGCACCGGAGAGAAAAATGCGAAAGAAAATTAGTAAGAAAAATTGTGGTAATCCACCTCCCTAAAAGGGCTCTGTTCCCTCCAATGGGGTAAAGCAAAAAAAATACTGTCCGTCTTGTGGCCCTGCCAGGCACGATACGTCGCTCGTGCGTGATAATTTTAGTTAATGCGGAGCGATAGCGGAGCTAGTAGGCGCTCATTGTGAGTTTTGAATCGGCAACATTTACTGTTCGTCTGGTGGCGCCGCAGGCCAACGAACAACCACTGTGGCTTTGCCAACCTTCAGGTTTATTAAAGGAAAAGGCTGTGCCCGTTGTGTTGGTGTCATCTGTACGGCTGTGGGGTGACCGTACCAATACTGTCCGTCATGTGTCGCCCCAGGCCAACGAACATTATTGTAGCTTTTCCAACCTTGAAGCTGACGCCGATATACGCATTATTAATTGTGCCCTCGTGTTCAATACATTTTTCATTACCAATGAAAGGATTTCTACGTTTTTACCTACGTTTTATTTTGTAGGCGGAACACCGGTACCAAAATACTATATCTATCCGATTCATAATACAATAAGGACCTCAAAAGGCGTAGTTTTATCAAACCTAAAATTGCCTACCTAGGCCTATTTTGCACCTATTTAGCGCACACCCCCTGCCCCTCCAGTCTCGGCGACACCACCCCCGGCCACAAGACCGCTGCCGTTGCTCAGGCATTCCCCCGGCCACCTGGCGGCTGCCTGAGGAAGTTGGAAGTCAGTCGTCCCCAGCAGCGCGAGTTTGAAATGCAGTTACGTGTGTGAAGTTGGCTCACCACCTACGATAGATGCACAAAAAACCCGGAAGGGGGGCCAATGACCCCAATGACCCAGGTGAGTTTGACCTTTGACCCCTCATAGATAGGGCTGTGCGATATTTCGATACATCGACTGTCGATACGATATTTTCCTAATATCGAAGTTGCGATATCCGACGCTTGGCATGTGCGATGTATCGAATAGCGATGTGGTTTGCGATATTTTGCGATGTGCGATATTTTGCGATGTCGGTTTTTCGATTTTCGATATATCGACTTCGATGCGATATTTTTAAAGTATCGAAAGTCGATATGCAATTTCGGATATCGCACAGCCCTACTCATAGAACCCGAGATATCGAGGGTCAAAGATTGGTGCGCATAGAGGGGGGCTTCGGAATAAAATCCCCCATGTGGTAATTAATGTCAATTAAATTCTGTAACTCTCAAGTCTGTTGGAGTATCGACGGATCTTACTCGCTGTTGTGTCAAAAGCGTCGATCGACGTCGCCACTAACGAGCATTGACGTCGACGCGAAGGGTCTCGCCTGGGCTGGTCAATCGCAATTAAGTGTCGATGTTGTAATCACCGGCAGGGGGCACTCCATTCCTACAGATCGTACCGAGGGGATTTCCATATTACTTAATTACTGTGAGGTTATTAATGGCAATTAAATTCAAAGAATGGTGAGCCACCTTCACGCTGGCTCACCACCTACGACAGATGCACAAGAAGGGGAGTGACCCGGAAGAGGGGGGGTTATGACCCCGCTGACCCTAATCATTTTGATCTTTGACCCCTCATACAACCCGAGATATCGCGGGTCATAGAATGCTCTATCCAGGACATTGACGCATTTTCTGAAATCTGGACCGAAAATTTAGGAATGTCGCACATGTTTTACAAATTTCTTTTTTATTAACAACAGATAATATTCATAATTATGCTAAACTGGACTCGAAACCCGGCGCCCACAGTGAACGGACGTGTGTAAGAGCTCCGAGCAAGGCTGATAGGAAGGTCAAATAGGTTAAATGGCCACCAAGGAGGAGATCCTCGAGTTGATAACCCAACTCCAACAGAACCTGGAGTCAAAAATAGACGGTTCCAGGGCGGCCCTGGAGAAGAGTCAGGACGAGCATGCTGCAGAGTTCCATAGAGTGCTGGACGCTATGGCTTCTACGATCCGATCCCTGGAGGCGAAGAATGGCGCACTGAAGGTGAAATTGGACTATTTGCAGACGAGGATGGAAGGTATGGAGAACCAGTCCAGGCGCGCGAACCTGATGATATTTGGAGTGGAAGGGCCTGGAAGTGAAACTTGGGAAGACACTGAGAAACGCTGCAGAGGTTTCCTGGGACATTTTGGACTGCACCCGGATCCAAAGCACGTGGAAATCGAGCGGGCACACATGACTGGCAGAATGGGACCTGTACGCCCGATCATTATAAAATTCCTGCGTTTCCCAGACAGGAATTTGATCTTACGCAACGCCAAGAACCTGAAGGGCACAACCTATTCCATTGTTGAAAATTTCGCTCAAGAAACCCGGGGCCTGCGGAGGGACCTCCTCCCTTATATGAGGGAGGCGAAGAGCAAGAATAAAAAGGCGTTCCTACGTGTCAGCTCCCTGGTCATAGACGGGAAAATGTTCGACTTGAACGAGGAGAGGAACGCGCTGGTAGAGAGGGTGTATAGTATGAGGATCAACGGGTAGTATACGGCACCTACCCAAGCAAAGGAGAGAGCTAAGAGGACACGGGATTCGCCGGCGGCGTGTCCTGTCCCAAATAAGCGGAACAACCCCAACAACACCCCAGAAGGACGCAAGTGAGGAAGAAGACCAGCTGGAATTCCAGGAGGGCACAGCAAATGATCCAGACAAGGGGACGGAAGAAACCACGAGTCAAGAAAGCCAGACGTCAACCACACAGCAAGTATGGAACACACCAGTGCACACATCAGCTGGTGAACCGGAAGGTCCACTCCACTCAAAATACAAGTTGGATTCTAAAAATCGGGCAGAAAATCCTGATTCCGAGGGTATAAGCAGTTTTCCTGAGAGACGAACAGTAAGGCCAGGACGAGCCGTCAAAGTTTGGAAATTCGAATCTGGCGCAAAAGAGCAGCGCCTCTTCCGGGTCTGGGCAGAAGCAGTCGGAAATATTTGGCAGGGTCCCCTACATGGTTGCCGGCACTCATGGAGGTTACCCTGATCTTTGGTGTGGTATATTTTTCAAAGATGGCGGAATCCGACAGTCCACGTGCAGGTCCGAGTCACCTTTATCTTGACGGTACGGCGGCTGTTGCTGAGAGCGACGTACCAGCAGGGCTTCTCAGCCCAAGTCCGCACGGCCTCCTCCCGTACCAATTTGAGCCGCATTCAGCGCTGCTTGCCATTGGCGCATCAAATGTTCCTTTCGACACGGAAATGAAAAAAAAGTTCGACGATAACCCTCGTGGCTGACGTCATTGCTGCGGAGCCGACACACTACACAAAATGCACCATCGGTAGCACCGACATCAGGAGCTCCCTGCCCATCCATCCTGCCTGCTTCCAAGTACCGTACACTCCGATATGCCCATTCGAAAGGGCTGACTCACACATGTCTTTCGCGAGTGCTAAGAGTTTACGCATGACTCACGTTCCTTCCCCTCCCGCAGGTCGCCTTTGTTCTTTGGATCTGCTGGGTAGCAGATGTGGGCCTTTCATAAACAGTCAGGAGCCAGTCTAAACCCTGGCCCAGCCCTGGCCCGTAAAGTAACAGTGCTGTGGTGAGCATATTTACTGTCCAGGGTAATAGGTAGCATGCCGCCCACGGAAACCCCCTTCAAAATTGGCGCAAACCCACGACCCGACACCCGTGCCCGTGCGGACCAAATATGGCGTGGACCAAAGACGGCTGAGATGTCAGGCATTTTCTGCCAAGTCCCGGTTGGCGGCGCGCGCGGAGGGAGCGGACTGGGCCGGGCGGGCAGCTCTTCTGCGCCAGATTCGATTTTCCGAACTTTGACGGTTCGCCATGGCCTTACCGTTCGTCTCTCAGGAAAACTGCTTATACCCTCGGAATCAGGATTTTTTTGCCCGATTTTTAGAATTCAACTTGTATTTTGAGTGGAGTGTCCCTTTAAGCAAGTTCCAACGCCAGAAGAAACCCTCCCAAAATGTGCAAGCCTCCCTCCCACCTCAGAGTGAAGTAGTTAATGCCAAGTGAAATAATGGAAGTGAGGTGAGAAGCTGTGCGGGAAGTTCCGTTTATGTTGTCTCATGGAATATCGCCGGCAAACCCGTGATCGACGCCTACCAAGAATGTAAGGTCAACTTGTTACATACTATTTGTTGGGGATTCACAGAAACTTGGCACACAGCCTGTATGGATTTTTCTGGTATCGAGAATGTCACCGCCTTTCAATCGTTGGCAGTTAAGCCGATGCATTCCGGACGACCTTCCGGAGGACTCGTCCTGATGGTCAACACTCGTTTAAGCCCCAAAGTTTTGTGTGTTCACAGGCATTATATTATAGTAACTGTCGAGTTGTGCGCGAAACGTATTTTTCTGAGCCTTACTTACCTTCCTCCAAACAAAACTTTTCACACTATTCTGACGAACTTGACCGAAGACCTAACGACATATGCCCCAGCGGGCTCTTCAATTTTTTTGATGGGTGATTTCAACTCGCGTTTGGCCAATGCGAACTTGACTGACCATGCTATGCTAATTGATGGAAGCGGCTTGTTCGATGTCAGACAGTCGCAGGATACCCAACTTAATTCAAGAGGGTCATCACTACTAGAATTCACGATTTTTTTTTTCTCTGATTATTTTGAATGGTATGACCCCGGGTGATCGCCTTGGGAATTATACATTTGTTACTATTAATGGCCAATCAGTAGTTGACTACATGATGATGAGTTTTGATTTAACTGATGTAGTTACTAACTTTATGGTGTCAGATACGTATAGTAGGTTCCGACCATTTTCCAATTGTTGCTACCTTTACCGAATATAGACCTACAAACCCTGCGCCCTGCTCCCAGACCATGACTTTAAACATTCCAAAAACCGGTCTAGCTTTCTTAAAAGATAAATTAGACGATATTTCTGATCTCCTATTTGATTCTGACCTGGACTGTGGTGATCTCGCTTGCAGGTGTCAAAGCTTACTTACCGCTATGCTTCGACGCCATGGTGTATTGAAAAGTACCACTCCATCCCATAACAAAATTAGGAGATCCAAACCTTGGTACGATTATTCTCTCGGGAAAAGCAAAAGTAAGTTACAAGGAATGGTGGGAAAATGGAGACGAACGGGATCGGACGAAGATCGGACTAAATATGTTACCTCTTTTCGTGTCTACCGGAACCTGGTTAAAGCAAAAAAGAAATTATATTTTAATTGTACTTTACAACGTATACTACAAACGCGTGATGCTAAACAATTTTGGGACACTATTAAACAACATAGTCGTAAACCTAAACGTGCTGCGATACCTGAGGATGAATGGTTAGCATACTTGGCGCTTCAATATGACAGTCCCCTAATGACTATCGATCCTGATCCGACCACCTTTCACTATAATTATGTCCCAATACTAGAAGACCCGATTACTATGATCGAATTAACGGGTGCCATTGCCAAACTAAAAATGGGGAAAGCGACGGGCCCGGGTAATATCCCAAATGAAATCTTCAAACTAGGTTCTGAAAAATTTTGCTCTTATCTACTTAGACAATTCAATAAAATTCTGGACACCGGCCTGGTCCCTACCCAATGGACTCATATTCGCGTTATACCAATTTATAAAAGCGGAGATAAAACGGACCCCACGAACTATAAGCCGATTTCCTTGCTTAATCATATCTTAAAACTTTTCACTGCCATCTTAAATACTAGACTGATAAAGTGGATCGAAATAAATAATGTACTACCGGCGACGCAAGCCGGTTTTCGCCCAGGCTATGGTTGCACCGATCTTATTTTTACGCTACATATTCTTCAAAACCGTTATCTTCTCAAAAAGCAGGGTAGACTTTACGGCCTATTTGTCGATTTTTCTAAAGCTTTCGACTCCATCCCTTTCCATCTACTCTGGTGTAAGCTCTATCAGTTTGGAGTCGGAAATAAGCTGATAAGAACAATTCGAAGTTTATATGGATCCGTCTGTATTTTCTCTGAAGATTTGAATACCCAGGTATCCATAACAAAAGGGGTTCTACAAGGTGAGACTCTCAGTCCTACCCTCTTTAATTTATTCACGGCTGACCTGCAGAATTTTTTGATTGATAATAATATTTCTGGGTTACATATTGGCAAAACGATCCCAACGATTTTTTTCCTCCAATATGCAGACGACATTATTTTACTTGGAAATAATCGTCTATATCTACAGAAGACGATTGATGTTTTTTACAAATATACCTTACTCAATCATATGGAAGTAAATATAACAAAGACTAAAGTGATGGTTTTCCGACGAGGTGGTAAACTGTCCAAGTCAGACCAATTTTTCTGGGGGCATCAGCCGTTGGATATAGTTAAGGAATATAAATATCTAGGCGTCCCTTTTACGTCGACGGTTAAGTTCCGTACTGCACCCACCTATTTTTTGAACAAGGCTATAACTGCGATTAACGCGCTTTGGCCCACTCTAGTTAAAACTAAATTACGTAGCATTAAATCAGCACTTTGAATTTTTGATGCCAAAATTTTGCCAATTATCCTTTACAATGCCCACATTTGGGGTTTGGCACACCTGGAGATCATAGATAAATTACAATCATTTTTCTTAAAAAAGCTATTAAGCTTACCAAGATGTACCTCGGACTATTTTGTGCATCTCGAAACTGGGCGCAGACCACTCTCCGTTAATGTCTTTCGCCAATTATATAAATTCTAGATAACCAATTTGAATAGATCGGACAACACTTTGCGAAAACAAATTCTAATGTATGCCATAGATGATGCTTGTCCTCACGAGAATGGTTGGTACAGCTGGTTAATGATATGTTTAATTTATTGTTCTGGTATATCTTTTCAAACTTGGTTGGTACACAGAGATAAAATCAATTTCGTGGACCTCCTTACCACTTTTATTGGATGCACAGTAGATACTGACCTCAAACGCTTGGAAGATTCAACTTCTCGCTATACCCACTATAAATATATTAAACTTGATTACATGATGGAACAACGTTTTCACTTGGGCCTCCCCCTCCCTGCATTACGTCTATTAACGAATCTGCGCAACAATTCTAACACTTTTTGGTTAGATGGATATGTTGTTAGATTCTATGATATTCAGTTCTGTACTCTTTGTAATGAATCCTCCTCCTTCTTTAACTTGCATCCCTTTCTTTACTCTTGTCGCTTTTTAAAAAATTGTAGACAGCGTTACCTAAGCGATATGCCTTCCGCGCCACCAAATAAATTCCATCGTGTTTTCTGTGGCTGTTCTAAACCTGACATTCTTAATTTGTATAATTTTTTCAAAGATGCCTGTAAGTTATTGAAATTTTGTGATATTGTTTTGTAGAGTGCTCGGTTTCGACAACATTTGTTATTTGTTACTGTATATGTGAGTCCCCCCCCCCTACTATGGAACGCCAGTTCCCTTTGGGGGGAGTATCAATAAATTTGATTTGATTTGATTTGATAATTATGCTAAACTTCCCAGGGAAAATGTCTGAATAATACAATCATCCACAGTGCTTCGTCCCGTGGACAAAAATGGAAAGTGCAAAATATGATTGTTTCCTCGCGAGTAGGTAAGTGTTCCATATTTCAGGGGCGGACGCGGAAGCCCCTAAGTAAGACCGTACAACAATTTTCAACTATGAATTTTTCAACATCTTGTTACGTTTTTTAATTCGCCCTAACTCAAGTTCTGCTGTGGGTAGAGCTTCCAAATTTTGAACATAGATCACCACCCTCTGCATGCAATTGGTATTTTGGTGGTTCCTTTTCCAGACTGAAGGAAGCAATGGTATCAAAAATCTACGAGAGCAAAAGAACCAAACGCAATAATTTTCTAGAAAATATGTTAGCTCCTGAGCCTTGCTGAGTGCTCTGATCAACAGCGACACAAACTAATTAGTATTACTTATACCAGTCCTTCCTCACCCCCAGGGAGAAGTACTCCATAAATAGGAGGTGGACTTGGAGGTGGACTGATGGCCTTACCGCTCTTTCTCTCTATCCGTTGCCTGATCATGTCCTTCCTTCCTTCTCCTTCTCACTGTATTTATGTACCATATTGTAATATACTAGTTGTTAGCCCACCCTGGTACTTTATTCCCCATGCCACCTAATGTACCGCTACATACTGGACTATTTTGCCTAAATTATAATGAGAATTTGGAAGATGTTATTCGGAATAGCCAGAAATTTAGTGATCCTCAGATTGGTCTTAGATTTCCCTGATTTACTTATCAAACATTTTGGCATGCGCCATAAACACATGCATATCTTACAATCGTAACATTTTGTATTGCAAGGGGTACCTTCCAGGTACGACAGAACCAAACCCATGCGTTTCCATTAACTCACGTTTAATGCTCTTCGACTCTGGGAGATACAGGGGAGTCAACCACACACAACTGCTCTTTGTCGTCCCTTCTTTCCTTCTGCCTCGTTCCGCCCGCCACCGCCAGGTGGCTCCCCCAATAGCCACTTCTCCAGGGGAGCCAACCCAGGGCCGGCGCGGACAGTACAAACGGCACATTTGTTATTTCATCGGTTCATTTTTCGCATAATTATGTTACACGATATACTGTACTGTACATATACTTATGTTTTTCGGTGTGTAATGGCTAAGGAATAATTATTTTGGCCAAGGTTCATAAATTGCATACAAAAAGTACTCTGTTCCTGCAATGAATATTGAGTTATGATTTTTGTCCGTCTTCCCCGTTCCGTATACCTCGCGGCACTGTTATATGGTGGCCAGAGTGGTTTATCCTTATTTTAATAATGAACGTAGCAACAAGAAATCGTCAAATGTGTGAAATGATATTAGATGATCTTTATAAAACTCAGTTGAAATATTAAGAATGGTTTCATTTATCGTAACATTGTGATGACAACTTTGGGAACCTGTACAAATTAGATCACTGAATATAGCGTCACATTATTAATATATCTTAGGTATCATAATTATATATCTTGGAATGTATTTTCCATATTTTAGTCGATGCTTAATACGTGTTACTTTCGGCTGTTTGTGACACGTTTGGCACAACGCACAAGAGACAACTTACGACTGATAAGGTGAATTGTGCAAATGGGGAAACTCTTTGGAATAAGGCAATTGCATTGACCTATTGAACAATTTATTCAATGGGGTGGCCTTGAAGGTCGTGCACCTTAGACGCGCGTTTGAATCAAGTGTCGGCCCGAATTACATATACAGCTCCGTTTATTTCGCACATATGGAAGAAA
>JYFJ02008728.1:0-11595 GCA_000934665.2 Catajapyx aquilonaris | reverse complement strand
GTTTCCGGACACGGGTTCCTATGTCAAAAATGTTTGTCTTGGTCCCCTCTATCACCACTAGAAGTTTGTAAAGTTAGGTCGTAAACACCCTGTATATAAATGTTTACAATATTTCTCTGGTTGTAACGAGCCTGATTATTTTCTATAGTATGGTGTTCTTGGAGCTGATAACTACCTCAGTTGTTATGCATGTAGTTGTCAAGTGCTGGAACCAAAAGATTGCAGCGCTAACAGTCATGTTGACATAATTATGATATGTTCATGTTGTAATCTATTATTTTTTTTCCTGAGCATAAAAATTGAATAGAATATTATCGCTCCAGATTTAGTAAGCTTTAGTAAGATTGAGATAAGTATGTTGAACACTCTTCCTGCTAACCCTATATTATTGCACCTCTGGGACACACCCTATAATATGTTCATTCTCACCTGAAAAACAGGTGGTAAAACCAGGTAAAACTAATGATCATGTAGTACTTGTACACTGCTCAAGTCTCCAGTTATGGAAAGAAGTATAGTCATGGATTGTTTAAACAATCCATAACTACTTTACTAATATTCTCTCTTGAACTGAGGACTGACTGGGCAGCGCACCGCCCTGTCCCATGTGAACCTATTTTTCAATTTAAAATGCCAGCGACACTTCATCATATCTGCAGTCTACATGCATCCTGAATCATTGCTTGTGAATCATTGCTTGTGAATAGGCCTCACTGTGCAAATTCTCATGTGACCTCTACAATACATTTCATAACATTTTCCCATTTTAGTACTAACTTGTCATGAAGAGTGGCAGATCTGTCTGTAAAAAGCAACCCACCCGATATAGATCTGCAAACAACACCCTTGGACTCCTATATACGTGAAAACGCATTTTAAAGATAGCAGAGGGTTCCGTTATACTTTGAAGAGGCACTGTGAAGCAAGCCGAATTTTTACTTGACGTCATTTTCTTTATGACGCTACACCGTTCGTTACATAATGAAACCGGGCGTAGGAGGATTTTCTATTACGCTTTAGGCCTACCTGAAGGGAAATCGTGGGTTGTCGATTTCGTCTACAAATCAGCTCCCACTGAAAAAAAAAAAACGAGGACAAACCAAATTAAAAGCCAAAAAATTATTTAGAAATGATAACAAAAATGTGGAACAATGTATTCCCATTAAAAATTAATGTTCGTGAGTATAAAATTACAAAATTTCGACATAGCCCCATAACTTACCTCTGTTGTTTCATTATGAGAAAAAAAAACTTGCAACAATACTAAAGGGTGGTCAAGTCACATCATTGTCACCAGCCACTGTGACCATGTCTGTGAATATTGTACCCACCTATAATATTATAATTGCTCCTTGCAATAAACGAGGTGTAAAGTTATAATTTTATAATGCTTTATAGCCTGTTAAAATATTCATAGTGCTGTCACATAGGTAAACGTACACTGTATCCGCAAATCCCAACATACGCAAATATGAGGCACACTTGCCTGGCTGACGCATTGAACGTTTATGCCGTCAATATGAGTAAAATCTTACCGCATATGTAGATTCTTCGGTTTTCGCCCATCGTGATTCGTGCTGTGAATAGCTAATTACCGACAAACATTGCGGGCCAATTATTTGCATTTATGGACCTGTTTCGCTCAGCATGGCTTGGAATAAAGTTTTACATTTTTGGCGTAGTTTAAAATGGCATAAATAACATGTTATGGAAAAATGACAATTTGTTCAGTTCGTTCTGCAGTTTTTTTTTTTCATGTCTATTAACCTGATATATTAGATCTGATTTAGTTTGAACATCTGCTAATATGGAGAGAAAAGACACTCCTCTGCTACTAGAAAAATTAGTATGACAGATTTAATCGGCGTAACTACTGTATATCTATAAAGCCGTTTGTGAGTCTGTCTGTCTGCCTGCCAACCGTCATTTGCCTGCCATCTGTGCTCCACCCCCAGGCCGGAAGAGGATGGAGGTGTTGGGGGTTGACTACAGATGGCAAGCCAATGATGGTTGCCGTTATAGAGGTTGAAGGTGTTGGAGTAGGAGGACCACAGATGGCATTGGTTGGCGGACACACAGAACGACAGACAGTTGACGGGGCTACTGGCAGGTGTTTTCCCTTCATTCATTTCTTCCCGGGCAATATAACTTACAGTATATTTTTACCTTGGATGGGGCTCTGCATGTGGTAAGTATTCCCAACAAGGTGGTTGATTGGCTGGTTGGTTGGTTGTGGGAGCCAAAGCTAGTGTGGCTAGGCTATCTGGCACAGGGGAGAGTGAGAGGGGAAGAGAAATTTTTGGAATGTGATAGGAAACCGGATAACCCGGAGAAAACCCATGCGAATACGAAGAGAGCCTCTCGAAACTCTTTCCACCTATATAAGTACTGTAGTCTACCTCCGTCAGACCCGGGATCGAGCGCGGGATCTCCTAGATGGGAGGCTGTGACGTTAGCCACTACACCACCATGCCCATCACATGAAGTTGAAATAGTGGACACACACTTTCTGCTTAGATGAAAATAGTATAGATACCCACATATATCTAGAAAGAACGTGCATAGACCGGGGAAGAAATCATTTTTATTAAATGTCACCCATCGTTGTTGAAAAATGAACTCTTTGTCCAGTTCTCATTTCAGATCCTCTCTGCACTGTGTTACGTTATCTAACATTATAACTTGTAAACAAAAGCACCACTCAGAAAAGTACATTTTTCAACTAAAAACACATAACAGACATGACACCAATTTCCTCACAATTCCTATAAAAGAATTCGTTTAAACAAGCAAGCCTGCTTACATCCATGGCACCTAATTAACCGATGTACTCTCTGAGACAACAATGACATCCTGGTTGCTGATTTATCACCGCCTTGGAGTAAACAACAGGCTAAAAATGAAACCCTTCCTGACATAGTCTCATTTGCAACTTTCCTACTAAATGACACTGGGGTCCCACACGATATTTGCAGTATTTTTTCCATGCCCTGAGAAAACCCTCTCCCCCGTTAAAACCCCACGCCCACACCTATTCTGTAAGAATCCCAGGCAATGAATTTTGAATAGCAGGTCAAAAAAAAAAAACCTCAAACGGAGGTGGAGAGTTTGCGGGGGAAGTTACGTTGTAATCGACGCATGCTCCGAGTGCAGTTTAAATAGAAGCGGGCCACCTTCATCAGGAGACAGTAGACCAAGTTTCCAGTCCGACCAGACTTCGTAGCTGTTGTTTTTTATTCGCCTCTCTGGTAAATTCGTCCCTGCGTTCTGAAGCTTTGTATCCGTTCCTTGCTGTTTCATCCTCGTCTACATTCTGCTGGTAAGTACCTTCACAATATTTTTCGAGCCTATCCAGTCTATCCAGTTGTCAACATTATAGGAAAAAAATATTGTAGTTTCGTCCTAATAAAATAATAGCATATCTTATATATTTTTGGGGATGCTGTACTATGGGGCTCAAATTGTTTTGGGGCCACTTTGTCCTGGTCTGGAAGCAACCCTTCACAGACCTGCTCAACGTGGGGCCTGTGCGAAGGGTTGTTTCAAGACCAGGATAAAGTGGTCAAAACAATTTGAGCCCCATAGTATACACTGAACGGTCATTTTGTAGTACAGAACCTGTGAGAACAACTACCTGCGACCATTCATCATATTAGGCAAGTAAGCTGCATAGTTATTAACTATGGTACATTTAACGAGTCTAATGAACTAAAATATTTAACTAATGACTGATGTCAGTTAGAGAAAAAAAAATCCGTAATCCAGAGATAACTTTGGCAAAATGCAGCGAAGTTTAGCCTTTCAATGCAAATCCTTACCCACATTGCGTGAATTCAAAGCAAAAAGGAACATTTTTGTAAAGCAGGATTTCACCCCACTAGCGTAATTCATTACTGCAACGATCATATTAGTGGGACTGGTTTTGAGGTGAAACAATCTTACCGACGTGATTATAGCAACTCGGTCTCGTTGACAGCCATCAATCAAAATATCTCATATATGTCGCGTCATTTATTTTTATGGAGAACAAAGAGCGAGTGTGTGGCATGGGTCAGTGGCTGTTTCCAATGTGTGGCAGATGAAACGCAACTATATGTTAGTTTTTATAAACAAGTCCAGAACACGAGTCATTAATGAGCGCCTATTACACCTGATTTTAACAACCTAGAGCTATTGAGTGACACGCATCAACTTTTGCACATATGCTGTTGTCATCGTTGTTTAAAATCCGATGCGTTTTTCAGTCCGTGAAACATTATCGGCAAATATGCAGGAGAAAATAAAAAAATTTCATTGCTCAGTGTTGTGACCGACTCGGGCATTGAATTTACTTGAAACCGCCGACGGACACTGCCACGCATTGGCAAATTAATAAATATTAAATTTGGCTTGCCATTATCAGTCTGCGTCCTCCATGCATAAAATATTCTCACGTGAGAATGACACAAGGGATTTTTATGTGCGGTATTCGTTAATTAGTTTGTCAGTTTACATTTCATCTACAACTGTTTGCCTTCTGTGTACAACGCTTAATTATTATGCTTATCTTTGCTGATATCGTCTTGTTTTTTTTTTTGCACCATCAGAAATAAGTTACGGTCCAGTTCTGCCTTCAGGTACAGGCTGTTATTATCGACCCTACACAGTTTTCCTACATTACCAATTTCGTTGAGAATCTATGCTTTACGGTACCGCATAAGTTATGTTCTGGCCTAAACTCACATCTGCTTGTATACGTTTACTTATTATTTTTTCGCCGATATAAACCGTTATAGCGTTATCCTCTATATGCTTAGGCTACTTTTATGGCAGTAAATTGAATCTCCGACATGAGTGACAAGAGGACACTTATATTATTTGTTTTGTATAGAGTCACTCGCATATAGGATACATCCAAATATCAGTAAAGCAAAAAGATTGTCCAGGAACATAAAAATTATATAACTTTGCTTCCAAAAAATGTTGCATTTTTAAAAAAATATTTGACTGTGGTGAAAAAATGGAGATTCTGTCATTCTCGTGGGTCCTCAGCTTGATCCCCGGTTTTTGTGGATGGCCGTACACATATTACGTCATGACATTTTTGACATTTTTGAACCCCCCCCCCTCCCCCCCCGGTCATACTTCGTCACCATTTGGCAACCTCCCCCCTCCCCGCCCCCGCCCGGTTTTTGGGCGTTGGTTTATTCATCCCAACTTGGACCCCACCCCTCCCCCTCTCGTCATCTTTGGTCATCAGGTAGCAAACCCCCTCCCCCCCGTCGATGATGACGTAATATGTGTAAGGCCCCAAGGTTGTCATTTTTGTGACAGATTTTCCGCAAGTTATTCTTAGTTATTACGAGAGGACCCACGTGATTCTCCCAGGGCCTGCCTGCCACCTCTCAGGTCCCGAGTTCGATCCCCATGACAGACCTCCCACTGTCCGAAGACTCTCGTTTAAAAAAAATATATATAATAATAATAATAATAGGTGTGTTCCTTTCCTGATCCCACATTACTTGGTCATTACTCTGGTGCGGCGACGATAAAGCCCTTCCCAATGAGCCAACAATGACTTGATTCTCCCATTTCTTCATGTGTAAAAAAAAAGTGTCAACTATTGAAACAGCCAAGATGTTTTCATTATTATTGTTGTTGTTGTTGTCGTTATTCTGCGAAAATGATGGTGTCAAGCTGCCTAGAATATGCTTCAAAAGTTTACAAGGTTTACAAAGTGCAATATTCTGACCTAGAAGCTTTCCTATTAATCAGCCGTGAAAATTAGCAAGGCCCTTGTGCGCAGCGTAATTGCATGTTCTCATCCACTATTATTACCATAGAAATTTGAGTGCAGCAATGTAATAAGCGTAAAGGTATTTGGCAGATCAGTGTCGACGTAAGTACTGTAGTTATACCAAAGTACCATTTTAGAACTCACAAAGGGTGCAAGAATATAAAATATAGTATCGGTACTCTATACACATACGTATAAGCATACATGCTCTGGGCAGGGAGCATATACTACATAAGAGGCGCAAACATTCGATTTTCGCGTCTCTCTGTTTGGGGCGTTGCCAAGGCTGGCGGCCATCTTGAAGTGTGGGGAACGCCAACGAGGTATAAGTAGGGTACAGGCAAAAATAGGGTCCCCATCTTTGATTCACGCGTGTTCTTGCAGTGTAGTTGCCACGGCCGCCAAAACCATCAAAGATGGCGGACCCTATTTTTGCCTGTACCCTATTTATACCTCGTTGGCGTTCCCCACACTTCAAGATGGCCGTCAGCCTTGGCAGAGACGCGAACATCATAGGCGCCGACAGAAGTTTGCGCCTCTTATGTATAGTAGGCTAGTATGCTCCCTGGTCTGGGTTTGTAAATCGTTGATAATCTTGTGTTCTCCACATTACTAAAAGGGCTTCAAAAATTAGACCTGGAATTTATTAAGAAATAGTTAGCCATCAGTACTGTACGTTTATACTCAAGATATATCAAGCTGAAATCACATTTTAGATGCAACTGTTAAATTCACAGGCAGTAATAAAATAACCAGCTTTATTTTAAAATTAATTTATATACACTGTTACCGGACTCGGGATATTTATCAATAGAAGGGTTTTAAAAGCACATTTTGAAACGCTATACTAAATACAATTAGGTACATGTATAATCAGATTGTTCATTAGTTAATAATATTAATATCGAACACATAATTAACTTTTGATATACATTTCCACATCTTTGATCTTTAAAAAACTACTCTTCATCGGATTACAAAAGAAACACTGCATGCAACAGTAATGAAAAAGTGATGAAAGTGATTTGTTTAATGGAAAATTGATGTGCAAACTCATCCACTCTAAATGTGCGAGTATATACTGTAGACAAAATGGGAATAAAGCTTTCAGGGAGCAAAATTCCTCAGATTGCACCCACAGGAACTTTGCAAAGCCACACAACTTGAGAATGCCTCTTAATGAAAAGTATTACTGTCAAGCCCACTTTTCTTGCAGGCATTCTTTCAGTAGAGTTTTTTTTTAATTTTTTTTTATTTGGAAACACGACTGTGTAAGGGACAGAAAATATGTGCAAATTCAGAGTGAGCAGCAAAATATTTGCGGAACGTTCACCGCAAAATCTTTCATTAGTGAAACCTATTAGTCCTTCCGGACACTAACAATTCTTCCATTGCTAATTGGATATTTTGCCTGGACTTGCAAAAATAACATTTTAAAAAAGTGCGTTGCGTTGTTTCAGGTTAATTTGTCATCGTCAGTGTTTCCAGGAATGGTTTCTGGCCGAGATTTTTTTTTTTGGGGGGGGGGAGGATAAAATATGCAAACTCGATTGTTTTCTCGGGCAACATGCTATGTAAAAAAAAATCACTGCACAAAAATATGCATTTGTGATAATGTCGCTGGCAGTGCGTGAAACCAATTACGCCGTATGTTTTGCAGCCAGAAGTTGATTTCCTCGGAAAAGTACCGGCAAGTGAAAGATTGCAATCTTTGGCCAAAGTTTGTCGAGTATATTCAAAGGGACAAGTTTTAAAAATCGGGCCATGTTTAGGGTCCGACCAATTGCATGACGCTATCGATTTTTTTAGCAAGTGCCAATTAGGGAATATTAGCTTACAGGCTCATTGCCTAGCGTTGCTAATAAACATTCTTTTTGCATATAAGCAGACCGCTATTTTAAAAGTGCATTTGTTAGTAAACATAAGCGAATTCCCATGATAGTTCGGGTTCAAAGAGACACATTCTTTGATCCCATTATTCCATCCAACTTTGCACTACCGAGTGGTTGTCGTCAATGAAAGGGTGATAATTGGCGAAATTCAGTCGAAAAACAAAGTCCCACTTTTGTGGGCCATTGTTTTTAACAAGTCCATCAAATTAAACTGTTCGAGTTTGAGCACCGTAGGAGTAACATTTCCGGTCAATCTAAAAGGTTTGGACTTCGATGTGGAACATGGTGTTTTTTAAAAGTCACATTAATGTAACCCCTTGAAAATTCTACCCTCCCCCTCATGAAATATTGCGTGGGACTGCTCTCATAAAAGAGCAGAAGTCAAAAGTTGAATAATATCCCAATAACGCATGACCTCCTGCCATTACAAAAATGTGTAGAAATTTTTGGCCTTCGGATACAGCTGGTGCTCATGTTGTTGACGCAAACGGAGCCAACTTTTCAGTATCTGCATTATTTTATGGAGGTAAAACCAGTTTCTCTCTTGCCGTGGTTTGCAACTTGTATTCAGCCTCTATTGACAGCAACAAAAATGCACGGAGCATACAACAGACTTTTAGCTGCGGCCAGCTCCACTAACATATTAGGCTTTTTTTTCGATGAAAAGTTGTCCCATTACGTATATCGTCTATGTGTAGTTGCACTCAAGTGGGATGTATCACTGTATCGTCTGGCATCAACAGCATAGCTTTCATATTTAGGGAAATTATAATATTATATCGGGTTGCAGTGTACAGTATTCCTGCATAGCCACACTTCCCACTCGTTATATGCCTATACTGGTCATGCATGGTGGAAATTATTGATAATTTACAGCAACCTTATTAAAACAGTAAATGTTATACCTACATATCGCGGTTGCATGCAGGAAGTTCAAATGCTGCTGGTGACAAAATATGTCAAAAGTCATCATTAGTGTGTACTCTAATATACAGGGCATTTTAATTGAAATATCTGTAGCAGGTACCTATTTTTGGCACAGACTAAGCTCCTACGCAGTTACCTTTTAATAATAATATAGGAGTGTGTTTTGTCTATATCTGGAAAGTTCAATGACTTGTAATTGATGTGTACATTATTTTCATATTCATTATCACGCAACAGGAGGTGGCTTTTGCCTTCACTCCTATACCCCTTTCACGTCAACCCCTATTTATCACCCACTTTATCACCGATATATCGCGTAAACGAGCATAATTATGAACAGGTGAGTGGAAAAGGGGTAACATTCCAGTTTCCATTTTCGGGAAAGCGTAAAAAGCACTCTGAAGAAACAATAAGTTTCATTGAAAATGTGTTAATCCCAAAAGATCGCTCATTAATTTATTCATTATTCATCATTTAAAATGCCAGAATCAATTTCTGACACATTTATCCTTCTCTCATCCATTCATATGGAAATTGTATATATCAAGTTGGAAAAAGTTGCCTTTATTTGTATACTGGCATTTTATAAGTTTAGTATAACTGTAGGTCTACTGACGCGACACGACTACAGGCTTGAAATACCGATAAGTCATTGCCACCCAAATTGGTGTGCCATCAGCGAGAAAAATCACCATCCCCATATCGTGCTGGCAAAACGTTTACACGGTAAACCGCCTAATTATTGTTTTCCAGCCGCATGACAAATTTAGTTTATCATAAAGCGTGACGGGACAAGTTTATCGAATTTGCACACAACTCCACTTATTAATCGCCATGGCTACTATAATTAAATTCTGACCGCATTTAACAGGAGACCAACATATTTACCTAAGGTACGTGCAAAGGCCTACATTTTAACTTCGATACCTATAACACAATTGTTGGCTTATTCGCGGCACAATTTGTGCACGTGTCGTTCCTGACGTATTCACAAACAGCAATTTAATGACAAATTAGCCTCTGGCAAACAAACAAAAAAAAAAGCTGCAACGAAGCTTTCCGGTACTGAAGCTTTGAGGGGTCAACCACGCGCTTTTACATTTCCACATAGGCCTGATGTAATTATGCGTGAATTGGGCGTTCCAACAGCTCTTGACATTGGGTAATGCTATATGGCATAGTGAGCCATGTATATTATACGCCTACAAAAACTGGTCATGCCATTTTGCTCCATTTTGACATATGATCACAGGTCAAAGTGGACCAAAATGTCATAAGTAGGCTACAGCAGGTCACTATTGCGTGACACCATGTACAATTAAAAGTCAAAATATCATTCGGAAATGAGCTCTTATATTTATTTATTTATTTTATTTTATTTATTTTATTTATCATACCCCGTGCTAGAGCCTTTGGCTCCCTTAGGGGGGTGGATTACCACCATTGGATGGGACAAGGGATAGGGAATGAATGAAGCGGCTGTGGCCTATTTTTACGGAAACTACCCCGGAATTGTCCTGGAGGGGACCATGGAAAACCACAGAAAACCATGGTCCGGGTCGCCGGCCTCGGGATTATGAGCTCTTATATGTACAGAGTTCAGCAGCTCAAGATGAGACCACCCTAAAGTGGATCTACAAAGCAACAGGTTGTTGCATCATACATAACGCGAGTCCTGAATGGGATGATTTCAATGCCTCCGATAAAATCAATGTTACACAAGCTGTCTTGTACTGTACTACCGGCCAAATATTACTTCGAATACTCATTATTTCTTGCATATTGTGAGTTGCACTACCTGCAGTGGTTACTTATGTGCAGCCCTCAGAGGAATGAAATAATAATAATTATGTACTCGTAATAATAATTTTTTTGGGCTATACTCGCTTGCAGTAGCATGTAAATGACTCACACATTCAGCCTGATATATTAGCGACTTGAATCGAGTTTGGATAACTAGGTGTTTGTTGAAATTGCGCATACTTCGGCATACTGTATATTTAATCGTTTAATCAAAAGGGGAATTTGCAAACTTAGAATACAGTATAAGCCTAAATGAAGCACGATGGCCCGTTGCCGTGGGAAATATAATTCGAATTCAAGTAACACACTAATTACTATTACAGTATTAATCTACTTTCACACAGACTTATTAGAAACTATGCACCATCTCTCCCACATTTTCCTCGGGCACTCTAGTTGATGATGTGGCAGTTCAGTATAATATACATAAACTGCGTGTTGTGTTACACCGAATGGTTGGTTAAAATTTGAAGAGAGTAATTATTGCGTGTTAAGCCGTACCGGTACCTCATAAACACCTCGCTTTAGACTAATCTTAAACACAGTGCATAATGGTGCTGAACTGCCGTCAACACTTGGCGGCCTATCGTCCCGAGTTCGATCCCCGGGTCGGACGGAGGATACTTATGTGGATAGAGTTTCGATGGGTTCTCTCCGTGTTCGCGTGGGTTTTCTCGGGGTTCTCCCGTTTCCTCCCACTATCAAAATCCATCACATTTCAGGCAAATGATTAAAGTCGGTTATTCAAAAGATGATCCCCTAAGAGGCCAAGGGGCCTATCACGGGGTATCCATTATTATCACTTGGCGGCCTATCAAAAAGTTTACAGAAATGATGTATCAGTACAGTACAGTTTTAACCTTACCGGCCCTTCCATAATTGTATTCCTAACTCTACAGCTAAAAAATAATTATAAAAACCTTTTAACGGCCGTAAGATCATGACATACACGCTATACATATTCTCTCGGTAGATCAATACCATAAATTACGCCTGCTGGGAGAATTCTTTTAAAGCACCCTTTTCTGTACTCTATGATGGTAATATATATTAGCTATGCTTCAGATACCGTATTTTGCTCCATCACGATTGACGGAATCTTAAAGGGACACTCCACTCAAAATACAAGTTGGATTCTAAAAATCGGGCGAAAAATCCTGATTCCGAGGGTATAAGCAGTTTTCCTGAGAGACGAAC
>JYFJ02008725.1:0-11630 GCA_000934665.2 Catajapyx aquilonaris | reverse complement strand
GTCCTGGTCCTGACTCTACAAGAACTATTTATTTATACTGGTAACTAAACAACGCTGCCTCAGTTGCGCCAACTGCGGCCAACAATGAACAGACCAGCAGGCCTATTTATTGACACACCCGGGTCTGTCCAGTTCCGACGGATTAGGCCTCTGGTTTGGCAGCTAGTGACCTCATGTGAAACCCTCCAGCGAACACCAGAACAGGCCTGTTTCCCACGGATGACCCTTTTTTCCCTCATTAATATTGTTACATGGGCCTAATATCAGCAGGTGCTATTCCCGATTCTCCAGAAAGAGCCAGAAAGCATCTCTTAGCAACGACCTGCTTATAAACAAGCAGCTTGCGCGATTTTTCCAATAACTACTGGTGCCATAAAGTTGGATCACCCTGTATAAAAAGTAAACTATAAGTGGAAAAGGGAAAATCATGAAAATAGTTCATTTCTGAGGAATAAGGAGGGGATACGTGAATACGTCACGCGAGAAACATATAACCCAGCGGTTCTCAACCTGGGGGGCGAATCTAATAATTATGTGACTCGAAACAGGCGCAAAAGTCGCACTGATTAAGTAAGAACTACCTCTCAGGGCTTACTGTAGCGTGCAGTTCTACACAATTTGTGTAGATCTAAAATGCAAATGTGCAGTTCTGAATAAGGATTTGTGCAGTCAGATAATAGCAGACTAGTCTGTTATATCCGGATTCAAATGCACTTGTACATTGGCACTGCTGGAAATATGAAGGAACCGACCTTTCTGGCCACCCTTCTACTTGCTTATATCCGATGTGCTCGCAGTATACAGGGTGTATCTGAACTCAGTGCCCCGACGTATATGACTGCCTTCCTAGCCACCAGGGGATCGATTTAAGTATAGGAGTCATTATGTTTGGCCGCCGCATTACGGAGATAATTGGCCGCAAACATGTAGTACAAAATATCCTGTCGGTTAGGCCACCCATCGAACCCTCCCCCAGTCAGAAGGCTCTGGACGGTCTGGGGGCGGGACTTTGTTGGTTTGTTGCCCACAGGTGGTAAGGCCTCTTTGGCTAGTTACACCAGAAAATTCTATTTAAAAGTCAGAAGGAGCGATTAGGCAAAAATCGCTAAAGAGTGTATCTCAGTAATGAGGCTGCCCAGACATATGACTCCTATACTTAAATCGATCCTCTGGTGGCTAGGAAGNGGAGGATTCCACTGTACTTTGTCAGTCATTGCATTCAACTAAGCTTTTGTGACCTTGAACCCCCCAAAAAATTTCGCCTGCGGCGGGCTTCTTTGGTCTGGGGGAAAGGGGGGATATATGAAATTACTTTGGGGGGGGGGGGTCGATGTGGGAAAGGTTGGGAACCGCTGATATAACCTAAGCCTCAGCCCTCGGGTCTTCCCTTTAAAAAATCTTGCCCCCCCTAGCAAAAACTGAAATGACGCCACTGCCTCCTCACGTACTGGTCTAACGTACTATGCCAAAATATATTATTCATATTCCTCTATACTATAGGCTAGAAGGTGCAGCATTCCATTATTTTCCTCCTTTTAAATCTAAGAGCTTGAAAATGGAGTAATTATAGTAAATATGGTACACTAGCATGTTACCCAGCGTTGCCCGGGTATGTTGGGGTGCTGGTAAAGGTAGGGGTACATAATTATACAGTATATTAGGAAGTGTGTTTGTTTGTAAAAAATTTCCCGTCCATACACTCGAAACTCGATAAGTTACGTCTTAAAATAGGCCTTATAAGTTACAATCACACCCCCACCTCGTTCCATATGTTTGCTCTATAAAGAACTTTAGAAATATACGTACAGATGCATGGTGGAAAATTTTGTTTTCAACACGGATTTGTAAATACCGTATTATTTTATTGTATTTACTTTTGTCTGGAAGTCAACTTTCAAATCCCACAAAATCCTGGAATTACCATAAGGTATGAACTCACGTGAGGTGGCCAATTAGCGTAATTGGTGGATGCGTTGAATTTACGGCGATGGTTTAATTTGCTAGGTATTGTGGCATAAGGGCATTTCCTAAGGGAGACGAAGTGGCGCTGCGGAAATGCGCCCACGGATGTTAAGGTCCCGGGTTCGATCCCAGCCCGGGGTTCCCCCCTGCATCTCGTGCAGAGTTGGGTCGTCTCTGGCTTCGTTTCGGGTGGAATCTCCTCATACTTATCCACCCGGGGGAGTTCACAAAATGTACCCTTTGAGAATTGCACTTGCACCTTAGTCACCCTGCCCGTGGGCCCGGGCGCTACGTCAAAAAGGTTCCATCAAGACGAAATAAACGTTCACTCCCTGCGGTACGATGCAGGGAGGTAAATAGCCATATTTTTAAAAAGGCATTTCCATGGGAATGCAAATTGATATATTGTTATTGATGTAAGAAGTGAGAAGATTCGGGAATATGCGTGTTGTGGGAGTTAGGTTCATTTTCGGAAGCTGAAACATGCGGCGTTAGATTCCTTGGAAAAAGTAACCCCCGATATGCTAATTGAAGGTGGTGTAGGGGCCTTCCCCTGGATTTCTATATGGGACAAACATCCAAACATCCAAACTCACAAACAAACGAACTAAAATATAGATTAAGATATTTCCTATAATTACTCCATTTTCAACACCTACTTTATTAAGGCCAAAACACAAAAAGATTTTGCGGCAGCGTCAAGCGGCAAACGCCTGCCCCGCCAATTATTATTAATTATTGGCAACAATAAATATAAATAATAAATATGCCGCAACGCGCGCCGTTTGCCGCGCGATTTTTTTTGTGAAATGGCCTTTAATCTCATGGCCGATAGCTACTCTTTTTTTTTACCCCGTGATAGAGCCAGTGGCTCTCTTAGGGGGGAAGGGGGAGGTTCCCTAGGGAGGGCACTGTAATTTTTGAGTCATTTCTGACTTGTGAAAAACACCAGGCCTTTTCTACTGGCCCCGGGCAGATAGGGAGTGCAATTCTGCCCCGGCATGTCGGGTGAAAAGCGGAAGACCCGGCCAAGCAGAGGTGACGGGGACGGGATTTGAACCCCGGCCTGCCGCTTGGCTGGCCAACGGCGTAGCCGCTAGACCACCATGCCGCCCTGTGCCGATAGCTACTTAGAATCATAAATATGAAAGTGCACAATCATGCCGACTGAGAAGGTGGTTTATGTGAATCATACAATAATGAATGTTTTCCTTCGCCAAATATAAGATAAAATAAGTAATGTATATGTTTTCCAAGGGCTTCTCCTTTACTTGAAAGACAATCTAATATCTCCCCTGCCAAACTGATTTGTTGTAAAACAACAAATTGGTTGGTTCTACTGCAAAGAACCAAGAAAGAGAGGGGAAAAGATGCTCGAATTTTCTATACAGATACCCCGTTGTGAGCTTTAACGAGTTCACAAAAGAACCAACTCTGCACAAAAATTGTACAATCATTCTGTACTTAGTCATCGATCACGTAAATCATAATGGGGGAGGACCTTATGCTCGATGTGTTCCTCCCTTCCAACCGATAGACAGACTGGTAGGTAGGCTACAGTTCGTATAGCAAAGTCCCGCCAAGTTTCCAAAATACTGTATCATACACATTTTAACAATCAAACATATTCTGCTTCATGTCATTCTTCGCTGCATATACTGTATTACAAGGGAAGGCCGCGACCTCGTGTCAACGAATTTGGACTAAAATAGCTCATTGCGTAAATCAAGGGGTTAACCACTCGACTGTAAAGTGTACACTGGAGTACCAAATTCAAGGAGTACCAAGAAGTACGGTACCTAAGGAGTACCTGGGAGTACCACTGCAGAGGTGCAGCGGAGTACCCAAGTGGTTCGGGGTAAATCACATGGGTGGAATTTACTGGCGAGAGTAAAAAACCCACTTTGCAGCCATTTTTGAGATATGAGTCATAACAAATCCAGCTCGCTCAATAGCCCATCCGAACAATCGCAGAAACTGCAATAGAGAGCAACAAACTGTTTTCGGATTCGGATTCAAGCGGCGCGACGCGACGATCCGTTTTAGAGATGGTATCGGCATTGACATCGACAATGTCTATCCTGACCAGTATGGATACCCCCGTGCATATCTGCATCTGTGTACTCAGTATTGGTCACTTGGTCAGTAGGTGTGGAACCAGGCCTATGACACTCCTCGAATACGGTAGGTTAACACCTGTGTCCTGGCCAGACGGCGCTGATGGCGAATGTCCCTCCATTCTCTGCCGCCATCTTGAAGACCCATTCCGGTTGGCTGGCAAGTCAATCTGCCTGCGGGTGGGTGCCAAAAAGAACATGCCGAAAAATAAGTACGGTACTGCTCGGTACTGCTAGCTATCTTTAGTCATGTCTAAATGAAATAAATAGTACACTTACAATGCTCGGTAAATGTGCAGAAGGCATTCTGGACACACCAAACATGTCAAGCGAGCAGGAGGTGATTGTAAAAGAGCACTGTAAGTGTACTATTTATTTCATTTAGACATGACTAAAGATAGCTAGCAGTACCGAGCAGTACCGTACTTATTTTTTGGCATATTTTTTGGCACCCACCCGTAGGCAGATTGACTTGCCAGCCAACCGGAATGGGTCTTCAAGATGGCGGCAGAGAATGGAGGGACATTCGCCATCAGCGCCGTCTGGCCAGGACACAGGTGTTAACCTACCGTCACCATACATGTAGGTGGGCTGTGTCAGGGGGGCTGTGTGGAACTATGGCGCCGAAAAGACGTCGAAATCCAGAAGAGCGACAAGAAAATGTCATGAAGCTGAAGGAAAGCCATACGTTTCCTGATCGGGGAAGCATGTTGAGGCCCGTTCTACACGTGCCGATTGTGGGTGAGTATTAGGTAGTACTCAAAGTACAGCAGTCACTTCAAAATGTATGGTAGCAGACCAGAAACTCAAACTAGTCTCTAACAGAGGCGCTCCTCTCACCATACATTTCTATCTGACTGCACATACGAATTTGCATTGTCAGCATTCATGACGACGCTGTATAATATTGTTACGAACATGGCACTTCCGCCATGTTACGATAGGGGCGCCATGACACTTCCATACTCACCCCCTACCACCGGCATCATTTGGGCAGAAGAATTCTTGATGATCGTAGCGTCAATAATTTTTTGTGGTATGGGTGAATAGTGAAAAAACCTGCAATTTCATGTCCCGGCTAATTTCAGGATTTAATATAACATCTGAAAACCTGATAACATGCAAAGAAATAAGATTGCAACTTGCGGAATACGGGGCACATAACAAATATGTAATGGGAAAATTATTTCATATTTTTTTAGGCCATAGAGCCTGAAAAGTCACGTCCGAGACGTGTCCCAACTTTCACTTTCGTAGTTTTGTCAATTTTTATGCATGGCATAAGATGTTATGTCACTTTTTTATATTAGATTAATGGAGAAAGGAATACTGAAGGTGAAGTCTAGTGCATTCTTTGTCCCGAAGTTCCAAATTGCATCGATTTTATTGCAAGATGAATTTTGTCCCAAGGTTTCTTGTCACGTCCGTGGGCACAAACAAAAACTGTTATAAAATCATCCGCGATATGCAGGGTTTTGGTCTTTTTGCTTGCTAATGCAGCCATATTGAGAAGCTGAATCAAAAACCTGTTCGTTTGGTTGCTTGAAGGGCATGTAATTCTGCTCTAAACGTCAGATTTAGTGAAGTGTCGAGATCAGTGCGTCACATCTGTGGCACCTGGTAAAATGTAGCTAAGCAGTTCAAATTTCAATTTTTGCTCAAGTACGTGTGCTATTAGGTACAAAGAGCTTACTCTTTCAACTAAAGTTTGTAACCTAAACTTACCACGTTTTACTTGGAATAAACAGAGAGTTGTCACGTCCGTGGATGTCACATCCGTAGACACCACCCGTCCACAGGCGTCCCTAGGCAGGGTCAGATGTTGTTGAAGGATATGATTTTAATAACCTATTGGAATGTTTTGGACCATCTGTATCATGTTTCTAATGCACTCTTAGCTGTACACTACTTATTGTCAGACGTAAGCATTCGGATCTGGAGGTCTCGAGTACTCTGAATTTCCACAATTTTTGTTTCATTGCATTTGAAGTACTAGACACGGTAGGTACGAAACGGTGTGACGAAACGAACGGACATATGGCCGAGGTGTTCAAACATAAAGGCGAGGGGCGTGGCTTAGCCTCCGTCTCGCGCACGCATGCGCTTTTCTGGACCTCTCGGGCAGGAAATCGGCTCTCCCTGGGGCTCTCCCTCCCTTCGGACCGTTTGGGACCCTTCTCTTCGCCTGAGGCCCGCTCTCCGGGTCGCCTATTTACAAAAGCTCAACAGTACAGAATAGGACCTAAATCCAGGCCTCCCATTGGCTCCCTCCCGCAAGAGGGGTGCTTGGTGGGGGAGCTTTTTCTGGCATATTAAATCGCCACCGGTTCCTTGCAGTAGCCGCTACCCGCTACCCGCTACCCGCTACCCGCTACCCGGTTGGCCAGTATGAATGACATAAGAATTTTTGGCTACGCATTCGTCATTCCTCCGACGCCGTAGTTTTACCTAAATTCCTAGGCCTGTATACGCTGAAGATAGGGCTGTATCCGCAACGAAGGAAGGTTAGGTTGGGTTAGTAGGCTATATATCGTACCAAGAGCTAATGATCGTACCCACATACCCCCTGCGTATCCGCTGATGATAGGCGTGTATCCGCTGAAGATAGGGCTGTATCCGCAACGAAGGAAGGTTAGGTTGGGTTAGGTTGGGTTAGTACATCGTACCCATACCCCCTGTGTATCCGCTGAAGATAGGCGTGTATCCGCTGAAGATAGGGCTGTATCCGCAACGAAGGAAGGCTAGGCTGGGTTAGGTTGGGTTAGTACATCGTACCCCTACCGCCTGTCACACGAAACAGTGACAATGAATATTCCAGGACTGAAATATTAACACTCTTGCTCATGGGGATAATATAGAAGAGACCGGTTCGAAATGAGTCCAGGCATGAACGGCGTCGTAGCGGAGTGGTTAGGGTTAGGGACTATAAATCATAGGGTCGTGGGTTCGAACCCCGTCGAGTCACTTTTTTTCCCCTCGTTTTTACCAATTTCTCTTTCATCACTTTCTTTTTCACTCCCCTGCCAACTAATATATTTACTTTCGCAAACAACCGAGAGATGCATTTTAAATCGCATAATTATGTCATTTACGGCCAACACAGCCCAATCACTCGATCATGGAATAGCGGATAACATCAGCTGCTACCGAGTCACCTAATGCCATAATAGCTAATAGTTTCTGGCTAGCAGCTACGCGCTAGGAGCCCCCAAAGTTGCCTGTCAGCCAATAGGAGGCTGTGGATTTAGGTCCTATTCTGTACTGTTGAGCTTTTGGAAATACGCCTCCGGGTCCCGAGTCCCGACTGAGCTCCTTCGTCCTGTCCCCGCCAGAGGCGCTGCCGGCACTGCCCCCACTTTCTAGCCCCACTCGCTCGCCACACCCCTGCCGCTTGGTGGCTCTCCCATTGGTGGAAACGGACGGATAGGTCCTTAAGCCACCGTATTCCGTATTCCGTATCCGTAAAATGTGGATTCATTTCGTATAATTTTCCGTTTCGTAATTCCCGTCACCTTTAGTCATCCTCAAGTGGGCTCTGGTTGGTCCTCTATTCCGTTTCGTTCGTTTCGTATGCTACCGTCTGCTAGTGTGAAACTCCCTTTACATTATGTTATATTATGGACTGTGTTAGCCACTTGATTCGGTGGGTTCGGTTCTACACCCTGTGCCACACTTTAGTTCTTCAAGGTCAAGTAGACTATGTACTCTTAACTTCTGTGGTTTTGGTTTGGTTTGGTTTATTTGGAAGAAGCCAAAGCAACTGTGGCTATCTGGCTGTAAGAAGAAGCAAAGGTGGGACAGATGGAGAGAGAAACGAAGAGGAAAAAGAAGAGAGGAAAGACTGGAATCTCTCTTAGTCTGTCTCCTATCCCAAAGACCTGTCCGGCTTGGGTGGTCCTACCAGTAGACGAAGCTACCGCCGGCATAGCTCTTGGGGTCACGGGAGAAACGCAAACCCCACCACCACGATAAGGTGGAGATACCATCGGGGGCTTAACTTCTGTGTGTTTACAGCTTTGGATACAGCATTTTTAGAATGAACAAGAAAATGTAAAATATAAGTCTACGATTTCGGCCGCTATTTTTTGCGGGAACGCCATAGGTAACGCCTACCTTCAACAAAATTTCTGCATTTTTCTGAAGATATTTTGTTATTTAAATTTTGGAACTGAAATTGCACGTTTTTTCTATTGACCCATATACGAGTTTTTTTTTGCATAATCGTGAATAAAAGTAACTGGTAAACTCTGTATCATATGTCGTGTGGAACCACTTTTTATACCCAAGCCGCATCAGATATCGCATAATACTCGTATATTAAGCTGGGTTTACATGTGAGCGAAATGATCCGCGATTTGCATCGCCAGCGATGAAATCCCAACGAAAGCAGTGATTTGGGCCGAAAGTAGCAATCGCGTTTAAGAAGGGAGGGCCTCGGCGATGACATCGCTCAAGGAGATGGCGACGACATCGTCGCTCACTTGTGGCGTATTCGGGTGGCTGTACTGTGACGGCGTGTGGTGACAGAAAGGCACCCGCCTGTTTTCGTTCGATTTCCAACATGACGTCAGGAGTAAAGAAGCCTACTCACCACCACTCCCAAGGGTCCCTTGTTCCACCAAAACCACAGAAGCCGAGTATATTCGCGATACAGGCCGAGGGAGTCTCTTCGCCATTCCAAAATTCGAGCCATAAACAACCCGATCGTCTTTTGTCTCCTTCCGATAGTCCTTTGCGCGGGCGATGCTGTTGGCATGCTGTGGCGATGCTGTTGGCATGCCGTGGCGATGCACGTCGCCGGCATGTAAACACACGGGCGATGCTTAAGCGCTATCGCTTGAGTCATGACGTCAGAACCGCTACAATTCACGGTCGAAATGCATCGCCGCGATGCATTTCGCTGATCATTTCGCTCACATGTAAACCCACCTTTACGTAGTATACCATGTGCAATATATGCTGCTACATGTTGCTAATGTTGATGTCCCCAACAGGCTGTGTACAGTACATAGGCGTGCATGTTGTGTACACACACCTACACGAAGTATAATCTACTATGGGCGACATCAAAACCTGGGGGGAGGATCAGATAAACCAGTTCCGCATTTAACTCGTCTGTGCTATCGGTTTCGTGGCACCAGGGATAGACCTATCCCCTCGCCTATCCCTGGTTTAATGGGTGTCCTTGCTTTCTTTCACACTCTTATGGTTATGGGTGGCGGGAAATTCTGAACCGTTCTGAACCATTCCGGTCGACTCCGATTGGCTGGAGTCTTAAAGGCCTCCTGTACTACTCCAGCCAATAGGAGTCGACCAAATTGGTTCAGAATTTCCCGCTGTTGGTTCGTGATTGTAGCGCCGCCAGCGCCCGTGGCAAACCCCGGTGGGAGCAAACCCGTGGTGCGGGAGATCAGGTAAGCTCATACAAAAAAGGGGGTGGGGGTGGGAGTGAGTGAGGCCTGAGGTAGAGGCAGGTAGAGGGAACAAACGTCTCCAGACAGCCCCACCTCCAAACCTCCAAACCACAAAAGCACCTCGCCTGCGCGCCATCGTGCGGGAGGGCCGGGAAGATCAGAAGAGAGGGGGGGTCAGAGCTGTGTAGATGCTACTCAGCAGCCGCTACAGCTATTGCGCTATTCTGCGACTCGGTATCTTTGCATTTTCGCCATAAAATGACGCGTGACTGACAATACTTCCTGCAGGGTACTGTACGGTACTAAATAAATTCCTGGATAAAAATAAGGAGGAAGGGAGTGAAAAAAAGACACAGAAGAAAAGACGACGACAAAAAGAGGGAGGAAAAAAAGAAGCCTAACGGGGACGCGAACCTGCAGCCTTCTGAGCTATAGGCCAGCGCGCAGACCAATACGCTGCAGCAGCCATCGCTGGAATGGCTCCTTCCGACGGGGGATTCTTATACTGCGCAGAGGTCAGGCCGCCGTTAAATGACTAATGAGTAATGACGTGCAGGGGGCGAGCGTGTTGATATTTTCAGTGCTGGAATATTAATTTTCACTGCTTGATGTGGGCAGGGGGTAGGGGTACGATGTACTAACCCAACCTCACCTAACCTAACCTTCACTCGTTGCGTATACAGCCCTATCCTCAGAGTATACAGCCCTATCGTCAGCGTATACAGCCCTACGTACGGATGTGACTACAACCGTATATGATAGCAAGAAAGCGGATAGCGGAATCGCAGTAGCTGCTACGGAGTAGCAGTTATCCGATGGAGTGATCGGATCGGCGATGAACGGAACGGCGCATGCGCTGCGCTTCCCGGCCCTCCCGCACGATGGTGCGCAGGCGAGGTGTCGTTGTAGTCCGGGGGTTAAGGGTCCGAACTATGCATTTTGTGAATAAAAGGTGCCGCTTTGCACATAAACTAATTCGACCCTTCCGAACATTTCTGGAAGGGGCGCCAATCGAAAATCGGATGCGGACGGCCGCCATCTTGAAAAAATGGCGGCGAAAATTGGTTTTCTTGATTTATCTCGCGAATGGCTGAATTAATGTGGATTTATGATCAGGCCATATTGACAGAATGTACGATTCTACATATATTCGATCCCTATCATTTCTTTGCAGAGCGAACCGCTACAAAGATATCGCCGAGTATATAATGACCCCTCATATCCACTCATGGAGTTTTTTAAGGAGATGAACTATGCATTTTGTGACTTAAAGGTGCCGCTTTGCACATAGACTAATTCGACCCTCCTGAACATTTCTGGAAGGGGCGCCAATCGAAATTTGAATGCGGAGGGGGGTAGGGGATGCACGCGTGCCCCCCCTCCCGCGCGCGCGCTTATAATTTCGAATTATTTCACATGTGAGGCCTTTTGAAAGGGAGTTTGCGTTCTTCGTGTGGTCAGATGGGTCAGGTTAGAGGTGAGAAGCACGTACTTACGCTATCAATCAATTTCTCGGATTTCCTACCCCCACCCTCCCCCGGATCCGATACCGTTTCCTGCAGGCCTTTGGACGAATCTTGGGACTCCGGAGCTGAACGAACACTTGACACTAGTCGGAAGGAGGTAAGTGTGAAAATCTACTCATTACAGAACTCATTTCGAACTCATTCTAACAATATGTGAACGAGCATTGCGCGGAATTCGCTGGACCTGACCTGTGCAGACAATCATGAACCTGCAGGTACGAGGTGTGATCCAAAATTTTCCGGACTACTGCTGCCACCGGGTGAAAAACTCATTTTCAGACTAGTTGTCTCCATCACCCTCAAAGTAGTCACCTTGGGCTCGTATACAACGATCCCAGCAAATTTCCCATTTTTGGAAGCACACAAAAAAATTCGCCAACTCATTTGTGTTCAGCACCTGCTGCGATTTTGCTTAGATCTCTTTAGTGGAGTCAAAATGCCTCCTTTTCAACCCAAATTTCATTTTAGGGAAGATGTAGAAATCACATTGGGCCAGGACAAACGAATAGGCAGGGTGGGGGACCGTGGTCATGCTGTTTTTTGTCAGGAAGTCCCTGACTACGCGTGAGGTGTGTGCAGGCGCATTCTCAAGGTGCAACAATCAGCCTCTG
>JYFJ02008724.1:0-11597 GCA_000934665.2 Catajapyx aquilonaris | reverse complement strand
AAACCCCTGGGGCATATGTCGGGGCCTCCGTACGGATTTGCATAGCGAATAACAGGAGAGACAGACATACGTCTAGAAATATGTATTAGATTATTATCATCATCATCATTGTTGTTGTTCTTATCATCATCATCATCATCATTATTCATGCATCGTCGTCGCATGGAATACTGCATCGATAAAAGAATGACCTGACAACCGACACATTTACAGCTCGGCCAACGCGCATCACAGATAATTGTGTGACATAATAATAATAATAATAATTTGATACCCCATTATCAGCCTACGGGCTTTCCTAGGGGGGGGATTTCTCCCAATTTTTTGTCTGGAACTCTTCCATTTTTACTATTTTTCTCATCACCGGAATGAAGCAGGGAAAGGGAAGGAAGGAGGCGGCTGTGGCCTATATTACGGTAACGACCCCGGAATTATCCTGCTAGGACCATGGGAAACCACAGAAAACCATGGTCAGGGTCGCCGGCCTCCAGGATTCGAACCCAGGACCTCCCGAATTGTGTGACATCATTATGATACACAAATTTTGAGTCTGAAAAATGCCTGTGACCTTGTGCTTATTAGCCGACGAAGCCCAAATAATGTCTCTTTTTCCCATTTAACCATCCGACGCATACGACTCCCCCCTCTGATCTGGTCTCCCTCCTTCGCATGCTCTCCGCATTCCCCCCACCCTCCCAGTCTCGGCTCTCGACGCGTCTCTAATAGCGGGAGGGATCGTCACCAGCACGTCAGTTTCTGCTGGCTGCCGATGGGCGGTGGTATATACCCATCACCTCCGGGCAATACATTTGGCGGCCATGGTACATGCCCCTCTTCCCTCCCCTTCCAAAATGATTTCCTTGCGGGACAGCCACTGAACATTTCTACCACCATTGACACATTTACTTTGCTGCAGCTACATGCACTCCCTCCTTCTGCATTTCACTAGCTACTTGGTTGAACCCTGTCCTCATTCCTGCATGAGATTTTCTGTCTCGGCAGTGCGGTGTGAACCCTGTGGAGAAGCATGGTCATCTCTTCCCTTGCTCAGAAGCCGAGTTCTATGGTGTCAGATGTTTTCTCCTCCCCACTGTCTCCTTGCCCATTCCCTCTCACAGGAGTCACTCCTTTTTCCAATTTGGCACAAGACACATTCATGGTTATACACCCACTGCATACAAGATTGTAGTGACTACATTTCACTGACCAAAGCAATGAAAGAATGTGAATTAACTGAGCTGAAGTTAGCCGGAGCACAGTGTTCACCATCATTTACTAAAATATTGCCTAAAAACACAAGGTACAGCTGGAGATGCTGCGGGTTCATAGGTTAGCTACTTTAAGCATGAATTCATGTATTTTTTTACCGTATATTTGGTACCGTAACCGGTGTGTGTGTGGGTGTGGATGGGCGCGCATTCCTATCCTTGTGAGGATTTTTTTTTGCGTTTTTCCTATCCTTGTGAGGAATTTTGTCATTAGTTACGAGGTAGTTTTCCTGTACCTCATAGTGAACACACGCCTCACAAGGATAGGGGAAAATCGAGAAATACCTCATAAAGACAGTAAAAATATATTTCACCAAAATTTCGTGTTTTCTTGTAGGTTAGGTTAGTTTTAAATTTTAAATTTGGGAAAAACCTCACAAGGATAGGAATGCGCGCCTACATGTGTGTGTGTGTACAGGTCTTCAATTAGCTCAGGGGACGGAAGTTTGTGTTTTTGTGATTTTACTATAGCTGTGCGGACGTGTCCCCCCACAATTTAATTGTGGGGACATTTTCAGGTCCCCACTCATGCACACACGCGCTGTGTACTGTTACAGTGGGGACGTGAAAAAAATAGTGGGGACATGTCCCCACTATTTTCATTCGTAGGGTTTCACGAAAGTCCATTTTTCTCAGCCTAGGTGAGTTAGGGTAGGGTAGATTAGGTAGGGTAGGGTAGGGTAGGGTAGGTTAAGTTAGGTTAGTTTACACTAGCTTCAAAATGTGGAATTTTCACGTCCCCACAGCTAATTCAGAACAGAACTGATTGTGTGTGTGTGTGTGTGTGTTTGGCCATGGCCACCTAGAGACAAGGCCGGGGCGCGGAAACGGGTGGATCGCTGTGCCGTCACGCTAGGGGGCGAGCTTTTCCATAAGCGGGCTATGGCGGGAGCATGTTTTTGTACACATTTCAGCGAATTTCGTCATACCAATGCATCGGAGGCCCATGACACCCTCTAATTGATGTCAGGGAAATAACGTTGGGTTTCCAAAAGCACCAAATTCGATTTAGTATGTGTGGAATCTGTCTGAATATTTGGCGATATAAGACGAAGGATGTTAGGCATGAGGAAGAAAGTGCAGGAATAAATAACAATGGGGTTTTAAATTATAAAGTATTAATTTTAATCTTATTTCATCTTTCCTACTTTGCGGAAAGCCTCTGTTGAGACATGGCTGATAGATCGGCTGAGAGTTTAAAATATCTAAAAGTTATCGGGCCACGCAGGGTATGGGCCCAATTAGCTTCGGAGGGAAGTGATTGACATCTGGACGAAGGACAGCTGGGTTCTCCCCCACCATTTACTACTGTCAAACAAAAACATATGGGAATTTTTCAGGTCGTTGGAATCACCAAATCATTTCCCTGATATCAATTAGAGGGTGTCATGGGCCTCCGATGTATTGGTATGACGAAATTCGCGAAATGTGTACAAAAACATGTTCCCGCCATAGCCCGCTTATGGAAAAGCTCGGCCCCTAGTGTGACGTCACGATTCTGGCGCCCTGGCCTTGTCTCTAGGTGGCCATGGTTTGGCACAGCACTCGGCCTCAGGGGAGGGCCTGCCGTCTCCCAACTTCATGCTCGGGACTGTGCATAATATCCCGCTACATGTGGAACCCTTTTCAATTGCCTTTTTATGAATATATAAAAACCTATGCATTATCATATAAAATAATGTATTACATGTCGCCATGTTACATTTCCGGATGGATTAAACATGCAGCCTGATCAATGGCGGAATCTAGTCAGTGGTGCTGCTAATACATAGGCTATACAGGAGGATTCAGACAAGGACATGCACATACTCATCCAGATCAATGTGATGAAAAGTGATGTTATCAGGGGCTAGTAAACGTTGGTCCTACTGCAATTGCACTTCAGTATGTGTGTGGAAAAGTAGTTTTGGAGTGTGGCAACAAGAATGAAAATGATGGTACAGAAGAAAACAATTGGAAAATAGGAGTCAAGGGAAAAAAGTGGCAGTGAACCCAAAGAGCAACATTCCCCCTGCATTTGGATTGTGATGCCAGTAGGCTATGCTGCAGATCCTTGTGACAGGGTTTGACAGGCAGCATTCTTCAACTGATCTGGGGCTGAATTTTGGTCAAGCGTACGGAAGTGAGCAGCCCGATGTGACGTAAAAATGACGTATTGCGCCTCGTCACGATGGGCCGGCTGGTTTCGCGCCCCCCGTAGGCCAAGCCCATCTTCCCCCCGCTCATGGTCGCACACTTCATTGAATTTTGGTCGTTATGCACGCAATGCGGACGGCAGTGAGCCGGACGGCTGCTCTGGCTCACGTGAACGACCCTGACGGTGGCGAGCAGACCCGGCGACCATCTTAAAGTCACTGCGGGAGGCAGCTTCCAGTGTATAGTTGGGTTGAGATGGCATTGGAACGACGTGCCAGGAAGCGAAGGTGGGAAGACGACGACGACTACGACAACCTGCTGGTGTTAGTCTTCTACCCCGAATTATTGGAAGAACAAGCAGTACCACGGACACGGCGCTTTTACGAGAGGCCGGACCCCCTCCAGAAGACTCATCCACAGGTGCTCATAGCATTGCGGTTTTACGCAGCAGGCTCATATCAACAAGACGTGGGCTCTAAAATATACCATGGAATTGGCCAACCTCTCTTCCCTCTTCTGTCACACGAGCAGATACTTTTCAATGTATTGACTATATAAAATCATTAGTCTTTGAACAATGCCTTAAATGATCGCTAATTCAAAATAAACATGCACTGACTGTTATATACTGAAATAAAATGGCAAAAGTTCATTGTAATGATCATTTTAATGCATTTTTTCCTGGGGGTCCAAAAAGACCCCACGGCACGGTTCCAGGGTTAAGGGTTGGATAAAGGTCCCGGCGCTTTTAGAGGTTGACATGTTAAGTGTCGGGCCTAATAACTCCGTAATTACTGAACAGAATTACATGAATTTTTTGACACAACACGAAACAACAACCCTTGTCACGGCTATGTTGAGCGAAACCTGTTTTAGGGATTCAGTTAATTATGAAAACCACGAAACTGAGAGGAATTTGAAGGAATGTGAGGAAAAAACGTCCCGTGAAGAATAAGGACCAAATGAGCAAAATCGCTCAACCAACCAGTGATGTAGAATGCTGTGACGAATGGGGAAAAAATAATCATGTCATTCTGTTCAGTAATTACCGAGTTATTAGTCCCGACATTTAACATGTCAACCTCCATAAGCGCCGGGACCTTTATCCCACCTTTAAACACAGGGAGGGAATTGAGGCTGGTTCGACGTCAGGCCGCATGTCGCTACCTACCCCGTGAACCGTGATTGGTCGGTTCGAGGCCCTGCCTCCCCGGCCTTGCGCTCACTGCGTACAGAGCCGCAAGCTCGTTCACCGATGCGGTTAGTTGTGTCAGGATGTTTCGAACAGCCCTGAACGACCCTCAGAGCCTGTCCACGCCCCCTTCTAAGTGAACACGTCACTGTACGCCCTTGCGAGCCGCACGCTCCGACCAAAATACGGGCCCTGGTCTCTTAACAGCTAAAAAATCAAATTTCAGCTGCCCATTACACAAAAATAACTGCTTCTAGGTGCCACGACTTTTTCCAGTTAATTCCAGCTACCTGATCCACCCAATGTGGAAGTTTCATGCAATTCTGTGATTAGCAATTGGTAAACTCTCCTTCTACATTCTCCTGTATGAAATAGTCCAGTTAGAATACTGCATGCCAGATACCAGAGTATAACACTCATATTGAGGAATGAAAAGGAACATACCTGCTTAGCAGGCGCTCCATGTCAGGGAGCTGACGCAAGGTGTTGATGATACCTTCCATTAACTGAGGCTGCTCCATAAGGTCCTGCTGGGCATCAAGGCGAGCATTAATGTCTTTGATGTCACAAGGTGGGCTGCAGAGCCACATGCGAAGCAACCTCTTCCCAAAAGGGGTGTAGCAACAGTCTATCAGGCTCAAGAGGGAACCCTCAGAACTGCCAGCAGAACCTCGGATGATCTCCAGATTAATCAATGTTGCACCATCTATAATCATGTTCCCACTCGGGGCACACTCTGAATGAACACTTTCAGCAGCCCTTGCAGATGGTGAATATTCCTTGAATAAGCCTGCAGACAGCAAGTGTACATCAATCATGCACTTCTGCAGAATTCCCACCACACCGCCTAAAGCTTTTATAGCTAACATGCTCTCAGGCTTTGCCTGCATGGCAGCGAAATCCACCATGGCAAGCAGATCATTTGGCCAACCTAATTCCTTTTTTCCTCGAGTAGCAAAGTATTTCTTCTTGACCAACATCTCTACAGTGGCATTAGGATCCCAAATAAGTGACTTTGAGGGTAGAGCTTCAACCAACGCAGTGTCAGAGAAGGACTTCACAACTTCCTTTGTACGTTCTGACAGCCCATATTCAGGATATATGATTTGAGCTGGAGGAAACTGCATCAGAAGTGTGCATAGATTAGAGCGATGGGAGTCATCCACAAATTGTCCCAGGTGGAACACTCCTACTGAGGTATCCACAAAGCATATTCCCACAGTAGCGCCTTTTTTAGGATCAGTCCCTTCTTGCTCAACGTCAACAACGGTCATGAGGTATTGACAGTCGTTAGTCTTCGGTCCTTCTTCATGTGGTCCATATGTCTGGGTGGCTGTGTAGGTCACCTGGCACAGCTCTCGCTTAATAACACGATCTGATTTTTGCAGCTTGTCGGCTGAAATAATTGCAATTAAAAACTGCACCCTAAAAATGTAAAATTGTGGGACTTACATGCTTTCAAACGATGCTTCATATCCCGAGGAGTCTCCGTTTGCTCCACACGGCCAACCTTGTACCCCCTCTCTATCAAGATGTTAGAATTGTGTGAATAGGCCGCTTCCGGGAATCCAGTGTGGGCGAAATCTCCCTAAATTGTAGACAAAGTTACAAAATATTTCATGGCATTACCTTTTACCTCATGATGTGGCACATCACCAGCCTAGAGGACCTTTGCCAAAAGGCAGCGCAATTGATGACTCAAAAAATAATTGAATGGCCCAGTAAAATAAGACGGATGTCCCTAAATGAATGAAGAGAGTTGCCTGTGGTAATGAATTGTAGTAATAACACTGGGCAACACAAAAAGGCTTTGAAATGAAAACAGCTAATATTGACTAATTTTGATGTGCTGCACATGAAAATGACAATAGAACTTTTCTATTGGCTCGAGTTGAGGAGAGACTGAGACGGTCATGTATATACGACGTACAAGGGAACCTCACGAATTTCTACGTACACTCTCTATACTAGGGAGTAGCCTGTCCTCAGTCGTGGCAACAGTAATAGTAATCTTCTGTCCTTGCTTGTGATACGCATGACTACCACTTAGGACTTGTAATTTGTTTGCAGCTGCAAGCAAATATCCCATCATTTACTGTACAGTGTATTATCAAGTGACTTTTTTCCCCAGACCTGAGCTCCATAGGTCACGTGAAGGTCATACATTTTTCACTGGACATTTTGTCATTATGCACTTTTACTGGAATGCAAGTAAAATGTACCTTCATGTAGGAAAGTTGAAGCTCCTCTGCTCCTATCACAGCATCCATATGATACAGCTCATAAAATTTGCCAACTTTGAAGAAATGCACAACATCATAGTTCTGGCTCTTCAGTCTCCACCACTGTATCATTGCCTGCAGGTAAATAGCACAATTAATTGCCAGTGGCACAAAGAATACAACAACTTGAAAAGATGTCTACTCACAGGTGACTGGTGGGACAAGAAGTTGTGAGGCACATATAAAGTGGTGGGATCATGACCAACGTGGTGTTTTCTCTTTCCGGAGGCATCCTTGATTAATTCAGGTTTCAGGAAGTCCAGTGTGAGGTGTTCCCACTTGCCATCAAAGGGTTTCTCCTCTTCTGGCACAGGGGCGCCCATCTTCCTGCTCCTGTCAGCTCGGGTTGCTTCAGGAGGCAATGTGTCAGGGGGAAGTTGTGGAAGAGGTTTGGGTATACCTCGCACCGTCCACTCCAAGATCTTCTCAAGACCACTCTTACTTTGAAGGTCTTTTGTAGCCTTCTTAGTGCGCACTTGCTTCTTTTTCGTCTGCAAATAAGGTACATCATACTTCAATATTCAATGAAATGCAAATCTCACTTACCTTCACAGGGGAGGCTTCCACTTCTGATACTACTATATCTGTGTTCTTTTCTTCTTCACCTGAACTGCACGATTCCGATTCTGGTTCTTCTTTCCCTGATCAGAAAAAATAAATTAGGATTTGAAGAAACTAGTAAGGACCTGTTAAATATACATGCAGCTGGGTTGCAAGCTTACAAATATACAGTATCAAGATCATTCAAACGAAAACAATTAAAAGTCGTAGCAAATTTTCAAACAAGTTTCTTGTGGCACAAGAGCGAAAACATTCCCTTCAGTAAAAAAAGGGTAGTAAGACCTCCGTGGCAGAATGAAAGCACTGATACAAGGCAGGCACACGTAAGACTTTCACCAATTGAATTGATTTAAGCTGCACCATAGGTCTTACTCAAGCAATTCTCAAATTAATTCTCATTAGTATTCTTTCTGGAAACAGTTCATTGAGCCACTCCATCTAAGTGTGTTTTCTAATATTAGGAACCTCAATATTGAGTACCAGTAGGCTGTTAATAAATTTCTAAATGATTGGTGAGAATTTATGGCCATGATACATTTATACACAATATATTGTCCCCTCTTTTAGATAATGATTTTAACTGTAAACTAGGAAAACCCTCACTCCGCTCGCATTTTCCTAGGGCGCTGGCCTAGAAAACCACTCGCTTCGCTCGCTCTTTTCTAGGCCTGCGGCCTACAGTGGCCATCATATTTTCAATCGCTTCGGACTTGCCAGTGATGATGCCAATCATATACACACCCCCCACCCTCACCCTTTCCTCCGTGGATTCACATATACGTGATTCCCTATCCTGCGACCCATCTGCAGTCCCACCTTTGCTTTGCATTGGCTGGGAAATATGCATTTGCCCACCTCAACATACCCATACCTTTGTAATTTTAAAAAACCCCAATTTATTATTGTATGAACAGAAATTCACAACCTCTACCGCCTCTACTCAACTTCACTGCCTGTAAAAGTGCACAAACAGTCAAATGGTGACATATGTTGGTCAAACTGGCTTCTGGAAGACCTTATCACACAGCTTCATCATAACAGAGTGCAAGGTCTAGCCGAAAGGTGATAGGATTTCTGCGGCACCTACACGATGTCCGACTCGGAGGATACACCTCCACCCAAGAAAATGAAGAGGCCGCATGAATTTGTCCAGGTGTATTATGAATACAACAAGGCATCCAACTCGTCAGCCTGCAAGATCGCCTGTGGGCCGTGGGTAGCACCCGGTCCGGACGCAGGTCCCAGAGCGGCCAGGACCCGTACACTGGTCGTGCCGAACGGGCTTGCCAGCCGAACGATGACGCTAACCGATCCCAGGGAGTGTAGTCACGAGATCTGTCGAAATGAGTTCGGTTAGGAGCGCTCGGCTTCGTGGCTCATTCCCGACGGGAGCATAACATACAATTCAACTCTAACAAGCAACAGTCGATTTTGCCTGCAACGCCAAGAACCCAGAAAACCCAACACGCTTAGCACGAAATCAGTACATGTTCTTGGGAACCCACAGAAGCGCTTCTCACAGCAGTTCCCGGATTTGCAACTGTGTGAGAACCGGCTGCAACAGAATATTGTCAAATAGGTTCTGAAAGCGGTAGCGGTATTTAAGCGCTTCCACATTTGCGAAGCACATTTGTCAGTGGCGGAAGCCGTAAGAAGCGGTTCTGATGGGATGGTCGCGGTTCTTTTTCCATCCCTGCCTATGGTACAGCAATCAATTGGTAAGGTCTTATGTGTGCCTGCCTTGTTTCAGTACTTTCATTCCGCCACGGAGGTATTAGTTAGTCCCTTTTTTTACTGAAGCGAATTTTTTTGGTCTTATTTCAGTTTTTTTTTTTTTTTAAAGGAATTAGTACAATAATGCCTCATTTAACAACAATACATGGTTGTAGTGCCTCACGATTAGGCGTAAGAGACACCACAAAATAACCCAGGGAAACACACCGAGGAAGAGGGTAAAAACCACCACTGTGGACTATATTCGGGACAACTCGAACAACACACACGTCCAGGAGGACGGTAGAACAAGAACTAATCATTCCATTCAAATCAACATCATCATACTGGCAACCAGGGCAACATAAAACAGCTTGGTTCAGCTGCCAGTATACCAACACCTGCACAAGCCCTCTCCCTTTCATCTACACCAGACCAGAAACCTGTTAGCCCATTGAAATCACCCACTGAACACCCCTTCATCTTGGTCTCAAGACAAGCACATTATATCTAAACGAGCATCAACAAATGCTTTCCTAACAATATCACACTTCTTATGAATCCCTCTTACATTAACAATGGAAAGTCGAACCTCAGAGTTTTTTAGTCTTTTCTTACTACCCACCCCACCTACCCCCAAACTTCGAACATTCCCAGAATCTAGGAGAGAAACTGAACTTAAATTAGTATGACTTGGGGCTCTCCCGATCATCTCTTCTCGACCAAAAAGGAAAATAACTGGAGAGTAGGTCACACACTCGCAGCAGGTCCCAGGCGTAACCATGTATAATACCTAGAGAGAGCACTCGGGGTGAAATGTGAGGCAGGCAACATCATGACCTAAGTAAAGGTGGCGGACGCCTGACAATATTGGACTAATTGTCCACCAGTTGTCATCAGGGTCCCCTACATGGTTGCCTCCCCCACCCTAACCAGGGTATTGTCTTCACGTAGTCCTTATGCAATCTAGCTCCAATATGGCCGCCCCATGCTGCATGATAGGGAATTGGCAAGCGATTTTGTTTTTGTTTTTTTCAATTGATGACTTTCCAGTTGCACGCTCCTAGCGGCCAAATTTGGCCTGCCATCAAAATGGCGGCGTTAGATATGCAGAGGCGGGATTTTCCTATCCCTGCCCATGTTAAATGGCCTCTGCTTGCTCGCCTCTGGGGGTCTGGCCCCGGGGCAGATCTTGTTGACATATTTTTTTCTGGAGTGAGGAGGTTCCTGGCCTGCCCTCACCAGGTTCCAAAAGTTAATTGGCCCCCGGGCGGACTGCCACCGGAGTGATTTTGTGAGTGCGAGTTTCTCATTACTATAATATTCTTTATTGTCCGCGTCTGATGGTTTGGCTCCGGGGCAGATCTTGCTGGTTATTTTTTTTTTAGTGAACATAGACCGGACTTTACCAGGTGCCTGAAGTGAATCGGCCCCGAGGCGAAGTGCCCCCGGACCCGGAGTGATTTTGTTATAGTGGTGACAGAGCTTTTCTCATTATTATCTTTTGGGCTCCGATTGTCCGCATCTGGTGGTTTGGCCCCATGGTAGATCTTGCTGAGCATTTTTAAAATGGTTCCACGAATTTCATAAATTACAGTGTCACATTACACTCCCAGCATAACAGAACTGTTGCAAAAATATGCACGTATACGGTACAATAGTATCGCAAACATTCATTAGAACATATGACAGATGTTTTTTTTTTAATGAGCAAGCTACAAACTCACGCAAACATAGTCAAAAGGGTTCATCCTCAGCAAGATCTGCCCCGGGGCCAAACCGCCAGACGCAAACAATCGGAGCCCAGATACACGTAATAATGAGAAAAGCGCGGTCACCACCATAAAAGAAAATCACCGGGGGCACTTCGCCTCGGGGCCGATTCACTTCAGGCACCTGGTAAAGTCCGGTCTATGTTCACTCAAAAAAAAAATAACCAGCAAGATCTGCCCCGGGGCCAAACCATCAGACGCGGACAATAAAGAATATTATAGTAATGAGAAACTCGCACTCACAAAATCACTCCGGTGGCAGTCCGCCCGGGGGCCAATTAACTTTTGGAACCTGGTGAGGGCAGGCCAGGAACATCCTCACTCCACAAAAAAATATGTCACCAAGGTCTGCCCCGGGGCCAGACCCCCAGACGCGGACAATCGGAGCCCGGACAGCAGCGAGAAAAGCGCGATCACCATTCACAAAATCACTCCGGGGGCAGTCCGCCCGGGGGCCAATTAACTCGTGTCCAGGATTCCCGGACATGGCCCAAATAGTGCCTAATTTTTACTGTAGGGGGATTTTACTAAAAGTTGATTGCGATCAGAACCCTCTGCCAGGTATTCCCTGAAAGCCCAGTAGTAAGATTTCTTTCAGTGGGGCGAACCGGTTTAGTAATCTCCGTCCCCTCCTTTCTCACTTATCTATTTTGCTTCGAGGCATTTCTTACCG
>JYFJ02008721.1:0-11602 GCA_000934665.2 Catajapyx aquilonaris | reverse complement strand
GCTTCTGTGAATAATGTGAAACTTGAAAAATTGGACAGTGCCATTGGTTTGCCATAAATATTGAAGTAAATATCATTGAAGGTTCTAGCCCAGCGCAACAATACTGGAACGTCACTGATTCCGATTTTCATTGCATAATTACAGGGAGAGACCTCTGGTGACTTCTGCTAGTTCAGTGAGGTAACTGCATTCAGTTAAATCGAAATTTAGCATCATCTAGTCAACTACTGATTGGCCATTAGTAGTAACAAATGTATAGTTACCAAGGCGGTCACCCGGGGTCATACCTTTTAAAATGATCAGAGAAAAAAATTCATGAATTCTAGTAATAGTGAACCTCTTGGATTAAATCCTGCGACTGTCTGACATCGAACATCAATTCCATCAATTAACATACCATGGTCAGTCAAGTTCGCATTGGCCAGACGCGAGTTGAAATCACCCATCAAAAAAATTGAGGAGCCCGCTGGGACATAATATGTCGTTAGGTCTTCGGTCAAGCTGGTCAGAACAGTGTAAAAGTTTTGTTTGGAGGAAGGTAAATAAGGCCCAGAAAAATACGTTTCGCGCACAACTCGATAGTTATTATAATATAATGCCTGTGAACACTCAAGACTTTGGGGTTTAAACTAGTGTTGACTATCAGGACGAGTCGTCCGGATGGTCGACCGGGATGCATCGGCTTGACTGCCAGGGATTGGAAGGCGGTGACATTTTCAATACCAGAAAAATCCATACAGGCTGTGTGCCAAGTTTCTGTGAATCCCCAACAAAAAGTATGAAACAAGTTGACCTTACATTCTTGAAAGGCGTCGATCACGGGTTTGCCTGCAATATTCCATGAGACAACATAGACGGAACTTCCCGCACAGAATTGCCGGCCGCTTTCCGGCCCACGAGAAGTCGAGAACCGCACTAAAAAAAACTCTTTGCATTGATAACCGTGTGGGGTGTGCTAACCGGAAGTGTCAAGTCTGCATTCACTCGCCTGGCCTCATCTCATTTTTTTCTTCTGGATTACTTTCGCCAGGTGTTGTGTTTTCTTCAATTGCTGGCTCGCCGGTAATGAGGCCCCCCCGCGGAAGACTCCAAGTCGCTGCAGGTGACCCCAGCAAAGAGGGTGGCACCACCAACTCCTGGTCAGGGCTTGGGAGAGTAAGGTATGTGATGGAAGCAAATGATCAAAAGTATTTGTTACACCGCCATTGTTTCAGGCGTGGTATCTTGCTCTACCGCCAGCTCCGTAGGATTCAAAAATCCGCGGAACTCATTATTCCAAAAGAAGGGTTCCAACGAATGGTAGCCTACTTCAGATTTTGGAAGAGATGAATCTGGCGGATATCAGGTTCCAGAGTGCAGCCCTCTGTTCCCTGCAGGTACGACTATACAGCTGTTTGTTGCAATGTGTACATTAAATGGTGGTTATGGTTTCAGGCAGCTGCAGAGTCCAGAGTCGTACCTCATTGGGTTATTTGAGGACGCCAATTTAGCACGCACTACATGTAATCGCTCTGCGATCCAGCCGAAAGACATCCAACTGGGACGTATCGTGCGAGGGTCCAGGTAGTTCCCCATAAAAAGTTGTGTGACGTTGTATTGTTATTATTATTATTATTATTATTATTATTATTATTATTATTATTATTATTATTATTATTATTATTATTATTATTATTATTATTATCATCCTTTGTTTCAGAAACATGTACCTTGGACGGAACAATAATGGCGGACACTCCACGAATTCCATTCTAATGACCCCACTGATTCACACTGGTGAAGTTGTACAAAAATTCTCCGTATGTGCATATCCACAAATATTCTGACCTAAATCTGAATGGGCCAGGAAAAAAGGGGGGGTTCTTTTATTTTAAACTCTGCCGAAGAGGTCTGGGCACCTAATAATTCTGACTCACACGAGAAGATTCAAAATGCCTTTATAAGGAAATTATATCTGCCAGGTCTGAAGGTGGCGAACTTTTTCTTAAGGCTAGAAACAGGTAGAATTCATTTAGAATATAGAGTAATAAAGTCCATAATAAGTTGGCTACTACATTTAAGTAAACTGAATGACTCCAGACTACCGAGAGTATTCTCAGAAGCACTGTACAAGCAATATAGCGAGATAGGTCAAGAGGGAATTAAATATAACTGGGTGACACAAGTAGAATCAGTATTCAAGAAATATGGATTTACTATGAGAGAGATATTAAATAATTGTAACAACAAAACCCCAGGCGGAAACGCTAGCATTGTACAAAACATTAAAGACCAGCTGAGAATGAGGGACATTGAAGCACTTAACCGTTCAGAAACGTACAGATATTATATTGACATGCACTCCTCACCTAACCCATCTGGATACTTATTATCAACGAATTTATCTTTAACTAATAAGAGGATAATATTAGCCATAAGAAACAATGGTAACTGGATCCCTCTGACACATGTCTCCTCTTTAACAATAGAGCCGGACAACTTATGTACAATTTGTGGCCAATCCAATAGAGAGAATTGGTACCACATCATTTTTGAATGTAGAATCTTAGAACAAAGAAGGAGGGATGTAAACTTAAATCATGTGTCCAGGCCCCAATTCTTGGTCGAGTTGGGTGATATCAGTAATGAAAAGTTTGAAATTTTAAAAAGGCTATTAAATACCTATTATAGATATAAAAGATTAAGTGAAGACTAAAATAATAACAGTTAAAGTAAATAAATAAATAAAAACAGAGGTTTTAATACACAGGATATGAGGAAAGTAAATAGACCACGGCGTTCCATAAAGAAAATTGTCGAGGTGGTGAAGTCCGCCCCCATGTTAGGGGGGCGCAAAAGTGCTGTTTTTCTAAAGGATGTAACAATATGTCAATAAACTTATTATTATTATTATATTATTACTTATTTTAAACTCTTGCCCAATTTAATTGGTGCATTGCAGGAGATAGAGACCGACCTGAGAGATAAGGGATACACCTTCTGAGGCTGTAATCACTAGCAATAGTAGCAGTGTAGTAAGCATTGTAGTAATCATTGTAGTAACCATATATGTTTGAATAAATCACATATTGTCAACTTGGGGAGAGGACAGCACCACCCTTGCTTCTGACAACTTCGAGGCACTTGGCTGCTGGAGGTTCATACCACTTCTCTGGAAGAATTGGAGCCACATTTTTATATTGTTGCTCCTTGGATGGGCCGGCTGCTGATTTTCATTCTCTAAAGGCTGGCGACAACCCCCATTACCAGGCATGCAGTTTCATGGAGTTGATCCTGGGGAGGTGGCCTGAAATTGTGTGATGACAAATGTGACCATTACCCAGACTTCATTAGTCTGATTTGATTGTGGACATTTTCTTTTGCAAATATTAGGCCTACAACTAACCTTTGGTTTGACCTGAGTCACTAGTGGTGGGACAGGCTTGTCGTTAATATAACAGGCCACGGGGCTGATCACATTCATCTGGCTGCTCCTGTGCGACATGTACCCCTGGGGACGACAGGGGGTTTGTGAATGGCAGTACCTGGTTGGGGAGTGGTTGCACTGGTGACCTTCGGTGTTGGAAGCACGAATTGGGAAGGTAATGACAGTGGACGAGGCAGCTCCACGGGTTCTGGCACTTCCTCAGCTGCCTTAGGAGCATCACGTTCTTCATTTCAGCAGCCAACTGCAAGAGACGCTCCATTCTGTCAATAGTGTCATCCAAACCCAGTCCATCCAGGTTCAGAGATGCATCAGAATAATGTGACACGCAGGTCACATAGCTCTGTTCCATTTCTGTCATGGAACATATCGTGAACTTTGAACACTGACGAGACCGGGACGAGACGATGGGAAAACAAAGTATCAAGTCCACCATGTCGATACCACAAGAAGTTCCGAGTAAGTCACATGATGCTCTTATTTACTAATGAATGCATACCTGTTGGACTGGTAGCGCTGGAAGCCATGATCGAATCCTCATCAAACGAATCCGCGAAAAAAATTATTCTGCATTTAGTACGTCATGCCAAGAAGGTTTGCCATTTGACTCGTTTACCGTGCACTAACGCCGCACCGGTTATGAACAGAGCTGTGATCTTGCTCTGCTTATGCTGAGTGTAGAAAGAGAAGAAACGGACAAAAACTGACTTTGATCGCATCACAGACCAAAGCATCAGTGAAAGCAAGGAAGGCGCGGTTGTAATATTATTTTTATGAGTCGTGTCATTTGTCAATTAAAAGATTACTGAACATTTGACTGGTATATTTGAGCTGATTTAATAATAAATAAGTTATCTGAAAGATGGGTTTCAGATGTGTGGACAGGAGCGCAATTTCAGTGCTCGCCATATAATATGCGCTATTTTCCGTTGATACACTGCTGATGACAATAAAGCTCATACTGGTATGTAGCATCAGCTCTTGGTAGCATGTATTTCAGAATTAATTTAGCTCTCATCCACATTTTTGAAAATTTTGCGGACTCTTACCCCCTATGAAATCATTTCCAAGTGTATCAGGAAGGACGAAATGAGTTCTCTCATGCTCTGTTTATTGTCCAAGGTTGTAGCTTGGAGGACCTAGTTTTGAAGCCACCATCACCAAACTTATTTGCATGATGGCAACTCAATGAGAGTTGTGAGCTTGTAGAGGGGTTGGAGAGGCAGTATGTCTGCTTGGAGCCCATGGGCCAAGTCTGTCCTTTACATCCTCTTTGGTATATGTGCACAGGACCGTAAATTGCTTCACTTACTCGCAGTAAAGTAGCTGGCTGTAGTGGGAGTCTATGCTTACAAAAAGTCATAAATTTTTAATAATATTAATTAACATTTCTCTGGGTGGTAGGGTTTTCACTTTTCAGTTATTATTGCTGTAAGGCACTCATAGAGTACCCACTGTAGCATACTTGAAGTAACAGACAGCTTCGCGGTCATATTTCAAAGTGCTTTCTGCACTGCTTATTGAAGCTGCTACGTTACGTGTTGTTGTTAAACATCTTAAAGTATATTTTAAAATATTGATAAAAATGATTTAATTCAAAAATTAAATAATGACATTAAACTGCAGTTGCAATTATTATTAGCTTTAATAATCACTTGCGAACCCTAACCCTACTCAGATCAGACTCTCAGAGCCGGTGCCGGCGTGAGAAGCAGCTGTCCTTGTCCACGGTGTGGTCTATGGCGGGAGGCCGTTATTTTTTAGGCGTCGATCACTGCAGACCTCACGGCTGTGGTTGGCACCCTCGGGCTAGAGTTAAACCTAACGAAACGGATATAAATCAACGAGGTAAGGCCGTATGGGTAACGGGAATTTTGCTTCATGCTAAACTGTGACTGAGCATATTTGGAGTTATACACATGCACTGCTTTTATTTACAAACCGATGTACATGTACGGCTAGGTGTACTCAGACTGCAAGCCAGTGTACAGGGGGCTAGACAGTAGACTACATATTCGTATCATTTCTAGGGAAAACCTGGGGTGAAAGTGAGTAGTTATCAAAGACTAAGGTAATTATGCAGAGGTGTCGTGATACATTTTCATGGTGTAAACCCATGGGTAGATGAATTTAGGGCAAACTTGGCCTTACACAGCTTCCCAGCTGCTGCTCGGCTCAGACAGCATGTTCAAAATCATTCAATTTAATATTATGAGTGCTGATAGTGCAAACTCGTAGATCTAAGAGGAAGTGCGAACCTTTTGCATTACCCGGTATGAAATCTTTTATGGCATAAGCTCATATGCAAACTAGCCAGAAGCCTGTCTCGGCCAGGACATATTTGACACTCAGCGCTACAGCAGAATGGATGTCAGTGAAAAGCTTTGCACTACTGAAACTACATATAGTGTATAATTATTTGAGAAAATGTGATGATAAGAAGATGATAAAATCACAATGCTTGATAGATTCACAGAAAACAGCAAGTGAGAATATGCCACCATATCCCGCATCCCCCCCATCCTGTCTCTGGAGGTCAGCTTCCCCTGCTTTTGCCCATCCTGGTCTCCGGGCAGAGATCCAGGCCATTACCATTACAATGTCCCTTAAAAAAATATGCAATTTTGAAAATTACATACTGACCACATTTGAGATTTCCAGTCTTGAAAAAACGTTGTTTTGTTTCATTTAATGTTTTCGTTTAATTGCATTAACAGGGCGCAGCTCTTCTTGGGCACCCAAAGAGATGATAATCTGGAGGTTTTCCGTCACTCTAGCCCTCTTGATGATTGGTGGAGCCCTGGCTGAGGAGGTGATAGGTGTGTCAGTGTTGTATTTGGTGTCGTTTAGATGATTTCTAATGACTCTTTCATGTGCAGTTGAGACCTTGACTGTTGGATCAGTTGTGAGTGGACCTGCATCTCAACTGAAAATATATGCTTACCATGGAGAGCCAAAATCAATAACAGCAATTTGGAAGACAATTATGGTAGGGTGGTCTGAGGTTGGAGTAGGTCCTTTGGACATGCGAAAGATGGCAGGGTGAGTAGTACCGTATTACCTCTCATATTGCGGCATGCCGGTGTAGGCGAGGTCGACCAGTTAAAAAAAATGCTAGATCTGGTGGCTATACCGGCATGCCGGTCTAAGCGAGGTATGCCGGTATAAGGTGAGGTTTTCACATAAGTTACATTATCCTTTCTGAACTTGACATTTGCCTGAAAACGAAATTCACGTAAAGTCTATAGAAAAGGCACATTTTCCAAATAGGGTACTCGTACCATATATTGTTTTCAATCGCAATGTTTGGGAATAATCTCTATTATTTTAAACAGTATGTTAGAGCAGGGGGTTCCCCTGTCAAAGCAGGCTGAAGATGGGATTTATCATACACTCTACATTTTTTTAATGCACTGTGCAACAGAACTGACACATTCTCACAGCCTGTATACTCGCCCATTTTCATTGTAACATTATTTTAGTATGGTACCAAAAGCATTCCAAAAAATTTGGCAAGGATCAAAATTCCGGAAATCTACCTCGGTTATTGCCGCATGCTGGCCACCACCAGGTTATACCGGCATGCTGATCAACCTCGTTTATACCGGCGTGCCGCAATATGAGAGGTAATATGGTAGTTGGGGGCAATGGCTGTGTCTCAAAGGCAAGGATAAATGATAGGCATGTATCTGCTGAAGATAGGTCTGTATCTGCAAGGAAGAAAGGTTAGGTTAGGTTAGGTTGGTACAGCATACCTCTTCCAAAATCCAAAAAATCAATACTTGCATCCTTGCCTTTGCGACACAGCCATCACTGCCACCAGTCACCCTGCCGCCTTTCACGTGTCTAAAGGACCTACTCCTTCCTGGTCTGCTTGCTGGCAGCACTTGTTTTGCCATTACTAAACTCACTACTTACAGGTTGAGATACTGGTGGACTCCGAAGATTATCTTGTTTATGAAGCATCTGATGCAGAGACTGTTTTGCAGCAGCATAAAGAAAGCAACTACTTTTGGAACTTGTGGCTGTTTAAGAGTAAATTGGTCCATGTGAAGGTTTTCGAAAAGACCTTTTTTGGTGTATGGTCAAACAAGCCATTCAAAGTTCAATTGGTTGTGAGACGTAAGGACACATTGTACACCTTGTGGGGTAGGTTCTTGACTCTATTCTCTTACAGGCATTGACTACTACAAGATCGGTTACTTGATTATTGGCTTGCTCTTATTTAAAATTGCACCACACCTGAGTCGGAAGCAATATTTGTACTACTCCTCGGGATTGGTCTTTGGCACCATAACTGCCACTCTCATTGTGGTCTTCTTGGTGGGCCGCCTCATCCCTAAAGTACGTATTCCTTTTAAGTTGTATTCCTTGTGGTCTTAGTTGTGTCAATTCCCCAAGAGAGAAACCTATTACAGAGTTTTTGAACCTTTTTACCTTTGGGGAACCCTTGAAATTATACAGAGTGAAGGGAAACTCGGGGATAATCACCAGATAGACTGATAGTACTTGCAAATCTAATATAGGGATGTGTAATTAGTTTTGCGCTCCGTTGCGTAGTTAATGCGTACGGCGCCCTTAAAATGTAGAGGGCCGGATAGTGGAATATGAGGCAAAAACAACGAAGTGCATGGGTGTCATACCCGGATTCTTACTCTGACGGGATTTGATTCCTTTTTTGCACATGGACAATGTGTTAGGGGACCAAGGCAAGGGACCGGAGGCCCTCGAACTGACTTTTGCTTCTTAGAAACTGCCGGACCGGATGTGACGTCACAAAACTTTGACGGCGCCGTATGCATTAACTATGCAACGGAGCCCAAAACTAATTGCACATCCCTATATTAGTTTGGCGAGTACTATCAGTCTACCTGACGATTGTCCACGAGTTTCCCTTCACCCTGTATAGCCTAAGAATCTCACTCAAATGGGCTGATAGCATTCTTTTTTTTCTTTCTATCATGTACTGCTTTTGGTAGGTCAGAATTTGAGATTCTTAATGTACATCTGATCTGGTGCAATCCAGACCTATGTTGTAATGTGGCCTGGAGGCCAGCACTAATGTGAACTTCACTTTGCAGCGTGTGGGTGCCTTTGGTGTCATTGCTGCTGGTTGGCCAGTATGCATATATGGAATGACCTGGCTCTGGAAAAACCTGTACATGGTATTGCAGCAATACCAGTTGTATTGTGTGGCTTACTTGGCAACAGCAGGCTTCATGAGCTTTGGTATTATGTACATCCGGGGTCCCATAAATCATCGTGGGCAACAACTCATTGAGTGGGGACTTCAGGTGAGATTCCTCTTTTGTTCACAGCCAAAGAATGAAAAACCTCTCTTCTTGATCCCAGCTGGTAGCCCTGCTCCTGGTGTTCTACAGCAGCGAGGTGAAAGAATTAACACTGCTGGTTATTTTGCTAGTTGTGATTTTAAGTTCTGTGCCATCCAAGTGGATAGTGTTTCTGAGAAGCAAGGTTTGGTTCATGTGGATGAGATATATCTCGACACCACAGCCAGTTCTGCTTACTGAAGAGGAATACTATGAAGAAGGAGTGCGTGAGACAAGAAAAGCACTTACGACGTTGCGCGCCTATTGCAGGAGCCCAGATTGTGATAGCTGGAAGGTGATGCAGAGTCTCAAGGATCCTCTACAGTGAGTTTCATCAACAGAGAGCTGCTACTTATATATTATTTTAATGCATATATATTTGGAGGTTTGCCAGGTTTGTAAATGGTGATTCCCACATCTCTGATGAACAACTGATGGAGTATGCAGATGGGATCAAAGAAGAGGAAGATGACACCAATTCTGATTATTATGATCAAGACTGATGTATGAACTGAGCTATTTTACTTGGCAGTGTCAGTTGGTCATGATTATATTTCTACCTGATTTAGGTTCACTATTCTTATGGAAACTAATTAATGATGGACAAATAAGTCTTTGAACATGTGGTATGTTGACAACTTCATTATATTTTAATTTTTTATTTCATTTTTATAATAGTGGGGTTAAAAAACCACATGGAAGCACATTTTCACTGGCAGCAAATTGATGATTTTGGTTGGAGATGGTTTTTTTTTATTTCATTATACTTTAATATTTACCCCGTGATAGGGCGGAGCCCTTTTAGGGGGGAAGGGGAGGTTCTTAAGGGAGGGGTAGTCATTTCTGACATTCTTTAAACACCAGGCCTTTTCTCCTGGCCCTGGGCAGAGCAGGGAGTGCAGCCCCAGCATGTCGGGTGAAAAGCGGAAAAAGACCCGGCCAAGCAGAGGTGACAGAGACGGGACTTGAACCCTGGCCTCCCGCTTGGCTGGCCAGTGGCGTAACCACCAGACCACCATGCCTCCCTATTGGAGATGAATTGTTGGTATTCTACTCACTTGTGATTACACCAGACAAATTGAACTCCTGCCAAGTGACATGTTAAAATTACAATTTGCTTTCAGTTGTGTAACTGCTGGATAATGTGCAAAAAGACAATTTTGTGGTATTTTTGTAGCCAGATGTGCCATTTACGAATCTTTTTACATGTAAATAAAGTGTACCTGTTAATTTTTAATTTTTGGTTTACATGGGACACTACACTTGATTGACAGTTTGAGCCTAGATATTAGGCAAAAAAAATATATATCTTAATTCCAGGAGTATGATCCATTTTTCTCTAACTGTAAGCTAAAAGCTGTGTCATGCAGGGCTTGGTCTTATCACTAGTTATCAAAATAAATAAATAATACATCATGCAGGGTCAGGCATGATGGTTGCTCATAGGGACTAACAGTTGTCGTCATCTTGGGATTTTTTGTGGATCTTTGTGACTATAATTTCAAAACATATGAGGTAGTTTTTCTTCTTGAGTTATTGCTGGAATCAGTGGCGTAGGGCGGGGGTGGGGTGGGGGGNGTCGTACCCCCCCCCCCCCCCTGGACCCCAAAAATATAGTTCAAATCTGCTATTTTAAGGTATAAAAACGCACATGCGCAAATATTGTATGTAGTGGTTGATGTAATTGATTCCAAATCGAAAGTAACTCCACAATTTGGGGGACCGGGGATGGTGGGGGGTTCATTGCAACACATAATGTGTATACTGTGAATATGTCGGCATGTCCGCTGGACGGTCGGTCGGCCATGAGCCATTGTGTGGGTTCCAGAATATGTTCCGCAAGCCACACCACATTGCTCACAGTCGGACGGAGCGCAGTTGGATAATAACTCGTCGAAAGGTCGAAAATAACTGTAAGGTGACCAGACACCCCAAATTTTCCAGGACAGTCCCGAATTTCCACCCTTTGTCTCGGATTTTTTCAAGGGTCATTTGGGACTCCCATTTGTCCAGGATTAGGCCAAACTGTCACGGTTAGGGCTAGTGTTTTAAAGACCAGGGAAATACGGATTTTTTTGGGGGGGGAGGGGGGGGGGGAGGTCCCCGTTTTTTACAAAGACCCGAATTTTTAGCAGAAAATCTGTGTAGATAATTTTTCAAATATTTAACACAAAATAATGAGATCAAAATTCTCACAAACACAAAATATTTCATTTTTTGTGATGTAGGCTATGCCAACTTGTACAAGAATGGAAAAACTAATCTTCAGTTCTGGACATCAGTAGGCCTATCACTACCGCTTGAGTCACCATGTTCTTGTAGAATCAGATTCCACCGCAGTAAAAGTGCAACAAAGCAGGTTGTTTTTCTGAGTTTTAAAATTGATTCTCATCGTGACCCATTTCTTCTTCCCATGTAATGTCGAATATGGAGTTTGACTACAATAACTAGTACTATAATTATTATCCATACACATTTTTCTGGTATTTATACCTGGAATATATTACACTCTTTGTGTATATTTCAGCCAATTCCCAAAGAGTCTGTTGGGTCATTTGCCAGTTGTAATTATCTTGCATTTTGCTGACCTTTTCAGCATTTTCATTTAAAGAAAATAACTGGCAGATGTCAATAAACTGGATGGATATAATGTTTTGGATGATTTTGGATGTCTAAATTTTGAGCATGTTGACGAAAGGAACCAAGCAGCATGCAAACCAGTTAAAAATAAATAACCAACTGGTCAGTTACATCAAGAGTAAATAATACAGAGTGACTGACTCCCTATGCTGTTCCATACTGGCCGTGTGCTCATCTCTTTGGTGGAAGTGTCGCCTCCCCACGAGGG
>JYFJ02008720.1:0-11620 GCA_000934665.2 Catajapyx aquilonaris | reverse complement strand
GAGATGGAAAGGAAAATAATAATGATGCCGAGTGCGCCTAGCTCCTATAAATATACACTAATATAGAAATACGCTGGACAGACGGGCACCCATCTGACCCCCACGGGTTGATGGAAGATGATGTGGAAGAGGACTTAACTTATTGTTGGACGCAATTCGCCTCTTTCAACCTTTGTTTACTGATGCCCAATCATTAGTTTGCTCATCAAGATGGACTCGCATATAACGACGGGTCAGGACCTGACCTATAATCTCCACTCTTCTTTATCATCACATTGCTCCAATTTAAAAAAAAAAAACTATTTCCTGCTGTTGCTTCATCAGTATTACTGCCCTATACAATAATAATTAATTATCGCGCACGTCTTGCTGCAGGATGTGCAATGTGTCTTTTAAATAGCTTCACATTTTCCATCCCGCCATACGCGGGATTAATTAAATGATGTGGCACTTGTAGCTCATTACTATTAGGTCTATTATTATTATTATTATTATTATTATTATTATTATTATTATTATTATTATTATTATTATTATTATTATTATTATGCTCGGTTGAAAATATGGCGTGTTTTTTCCCCTAATAACAACTCGATGCTTCGTTGAGATGGGAAACATTGCCCAAAATATTATCCCTGTTCCTTCGCCGTTAATAATCAGGTGAAAGATAGTCAAGTCGTGGCAGGCCTTTCTCCGCAGACATCATGATTTCTCCCTTATAGAAGACGAACCACACCCCACAGAATGACCAAGGCCAGCGCCTGCTCAGGACAACCACCCGTAAATATATGTTAAAATGTAAGATGACGTCGGCGAAGGTGAGGTAAAAGGAGACGTGCTGTCGCCGAACAACAAAAGGCCCACAGAGTCGTTTGTCACTCTTCCGGACAATATCATCGGACACATCAGTCGTAGTAGCCCCCTTGTGAAGATCTGCAGGAAATACTTAAGTTATATCATGCAGGACGAGAAAATAATAACCTTCACCACTAGTCCGAATATTATCATTATGTCCAGTCGTTCTGAATGCGTGTGTGGTTAGGAGTATAATATAATAATTATTACACGTACAAGTATTTTTTGTTTGTTTGCTACAGCAGTGTCTTTAGCACAGAGATGTCTCACTGAGAATATTATAGGAACAAGAAATCCCTTTCGCAAACACAGCTGCATAAAATTGGCAGAATATATACCAGAAGATGAAGCTTCCGTAGCGCCCATTTCTCTGAAATAGCCCCATTCGTTAACACTGCAAGATACAACTAGTATATGAACCATATTCCTAAAGATGATTATTACAATATATATAACGGTCAAAATCAGGATTTGATCACATTTTATGACAGGAAATGAATTATTGCTGCTATACTACTGTCATTTCCTACATACATTAATTTCTGGTGTTTGGGTGCAGCACATACGCAGCTCTTCTACAAAAATGTCAGCTCTAGTATATATGAAAGCAGTGACATCATCCTACTGCATGCCGCGGATATATTTTGCAAGTGCATATCGGATAAATCCAGTTTTCCGTCTTATAGAGGAACTCGTCGACATAATTCAAAATGAGCCTCTATATATATCCAGCTTGAAATCTCTAAAACTCATTTTTATATACCAGGGACGGCTGTCCAGTTTCACAGACAGTGATTGATGTCAACAACACCTTGCTCCTGGAATATTATTGGCCATAGTCGCTTATTGGTGACGTTGCACAACATATGCGGAGGCGCATATAAATGAATAGTCGTGGCCATAGAACGACACAATGCACCTCAAAAGGACCGGCCATAAAACTGGATTGTCACTGCATCACAATTTAGTCTCAAAAAAAAACAATGCAGCATTTCAACGCGGAAACTCTGCCACAGTCTGCCACGACATGTTTGCATGGGAAAGGCAACAACACGTGTATTGCCTATAGTATACTTAGTATCAGTTGCATTGCATCAGTTGCAGACCATACAGCAAGTGCGACAGCTGTGCCATGTACATCTACGACATCTACGACAGAGACAGCCGCCTGAGCGTTGCTGTTCCTCTCTTGATTCACAGAGTTCAGCGATGTATGTTTTGTGCCGTACAGTTCCAGATTTAGCTACGTATATCCTGCAGGGGTGACACAGGCACAGGCTGACGACGATAGGGCCGATGTATAGTCTGCGAGATGCATGAAAACATTCACAAATGGCGCCTCAGGGGCCAGAATAAACTATTCCTTATTCAGATATTGCAACCAGTATACACCAGTAATACGCACTCCACTGAGCACCCACTATACTCCTTTTCCTTACTTTTGAGGCAGGAAAATAACAAGACTCCTCTCTGTCTCCCGATGCATTCGTAGGTCTACACTGATGTGTTACTACCCTGTATACATTATGCAGGTTATACATGCGCTACGACACATACCTCACCTTACTAGAGTAGAGCCTGAACGACAATGCAGTGTGACACTTAAAATTAATTTACAAAGGCAGGGTCTCGCACCTACTGTATATATACGAGCCTTCCAGGATGAATGACTGATTGGTTGGCTTTGGAGAGGGACGTATATAGGTATATGGCCATCTGTCCAATTAATAATGATTGGAAGATACACAGATACTAGTAGACGCAAGGTATTACTGCACAACAAGGACTTCTTGTTTACCTTCATTGCTTATGATTTTTTTTTTTGCATGTATGCCCTCCAAAATGACGAGTCGTTCAACCTTATAGTTCGCACTGCACATCTGTCATCTGCATTAATTACCCAGGGCCAATTATCTAGAAGGGACACACTGATGCCCTCTATATAGTTGTGCAGCATTTCCTGCCCCTCATTATACAGTTCATGGAAATAGGAAAGGGGCTGTCCGCTACTCCTATAGGCATCATCATGTCTGGCGGAAAACAAGTGTAGTCTTGAAGCAATCCGATGCTTACAAGTGCAAATACTTGACTGTGTACTGTAGAATAATTAGAATAATTAATAATTCATATAGCATTCATGCCATATGCAATGGGTCATCAATGGGCGGGTCATCACGAAGAAAACACAATGCACCAGTCGTATCATGAAGGCCGCATCGGGGATCACTGATGACCTGCATGATGAAAAGAGACATTGGGGTGGTGTACATCGCAATAATAAATTAAGTCACGATCACCCTCGATCATGTGTACTACGCAATGCTGGGCTTGCATGCAAAGTAGTCCCAAGTGATGCCAGATCTTCAGGTGCATCTCTCATCCAACGACTGACTTGACAGTATATGCGATGCAGCTGGAGCAGCAGTGACATACGTACAACAAACCAGGTCCAAGTGAAGCTACACCCGAAGCCGAAACGTGGTACATTCATTCTACAGGGTGTGCCTCAAGTCGGGACCCATGGGAGATTCCTATTATTATTATTATTATTATTATTATTATTATTATTATTATTATTATTATTATTATTATTATCATCATCAAAATTATCATTGATCAACAGATCAGGATATAGGCTACGTTAGTTCTCTGTAAACATGGATATTGTAGACCAGTAAATTGTGTCGTGACGCAAGCACAACCGGGAGTGTATGAGGCAGGAACGACTGAGACGATGACTGTCATGGATTGCTCATCACTGTGGTGGACAGAGTGACAGATTGAACAGGACAGTCGAACAGACTGAACCAAGAAGGGCAAGCAACGACCCCCTAAAAATACATACAGCACACAAACAGAAAATAAAAGCTGGATAATACTCGTAATATTATGGAGTAATGCATGCCAGTTGCGCAATGGGCTCTTATAATATTGCCACCTGTTCCATTGATTATTATATGTAACAATAAAAGAGCATCTGCTCACAACAATGGAACACCCAGCATTTTGTTTGTGCCAGGTCGACTCGAGTTAAATAAGTGTGTCGTCTTGGCAACGACTCATCGCCCAACATCATCCCTGAGAATCATATGTTCTTAATGGTATTATAATAGAATAATAGTTCTTAATAGATGAGAATATATTAATGTGGCCTGTTTGCGTCTTTGAATTGGCAACACTCCAACAGAACAAAATTGTGATCCGACAAAAAGCCGGAAAGTTAATCAATTTAAGGCAAATCCGGTAAACTCACAACACAGTTCAGTAGCGTCTTCTGAACCTGGGCGGACATGACCTCTGACCTCCCCCTGAGGGATCGATGGCCCCAACAGCCTCAAGTTCAATGAATGAACTGCAAGCACATCCACTCTCGTCCTCTTCCTAAGGTCAACTGACTGGAATAGAACAAAAGTTTGTTGATTACACTCATCTCCAATGGAGACGACAACAAGTCACCATGCAAAAAGGTTGCCAGTAGTATTATGCACAGGGATTCTCCGGCAACCTGTTTACAAGAAACAAGTTGGAATAATCATTTGCACATGCACCACATGGCAATTACATGAGTCATACGGGAAAAAATCGCCAGGAATTAAACGGCTCAATTGAATTCCGTATCGGTACTTTATTTTTCTTTTAAATTACCCGTGGCTTCACCCACTACAGATCAGTCACCGTACAACCAAAAAGGCTGCACATTTTATTCCAATCCAAAATCAAAACGGAACACAACTGATTCCTCTCATAAAAAAACCCCCTTCAAACTGTCGACACACATTTTCAATCTTACAGAAATAATGGTGCATTTTACATACATCTGTTCTACCTGACGTACGTACATCCGTGGGCAGACGCTGGCAAAAATGGAGCACTTTTCTTTTTCTGAACCTGCATTGAAACATGTGTCCATAAATATTTCCTATCTGTGTAGCCATGCATGTGCTCGTAACTGTTGGGCTAAACTGCCTTATGCATTGTCCTCAGATGCTTCTGGAGGTGGGGCTTCTGACGAAAGTCCTTCCCGCACACGTCGCAAGTAAAGGGCCTCTCCTTGGTGTGGATCAACATGTGAGTGAGAAGTGAAGCTTTATGCTTTAAATCTTTAGAACACACCTCACACTGAACCCTCTTAATAATCTTTTGAGGCCCATTATTCTCATGGGCTAATCTTACATGTTTACGTAACCATGGCTTGCGCATAAACTTCTTAGGACACTGCTCACATGAGAAAGTCTTTTCTCCTCCCGTTTTGTGCATGAGCTTGTGCCCAGAGTAACACCCAAGCCGCTTGAACCGTTTCCCACAAACGGTACACTCATAAGGCTTTTCTCCTGTGTGCGTCCTCATATGTATCTTGATGTAATCCTTGTCAAATTCTTTTTCACACACGAGACATGGCACTCTGGCTGGCGTGTGGCACAGCTTATGCTGGTTGAGGAACATTAACCTTGAAAATGTTTTGGAGCACACAACACACTTGAATGGTTTATTTTCTGCGTGCATTAATTTGCAATGTGCCTTGAGGCTGTTTTTGGTGCTGTATGACTTGCCGCACACCTTGCACACAAAATTCACTCCCAGATGTCTTTCTTCGTGTTCAGTCAAGTACCCCTTCCTGGCAAAGCAACGGCCACATGTGCTGCACTGAAAACTCTTTTCCCCGGTGTGTATGGTCTCATGCCGCTCCAATTCAACCCTTCCATAAAATCCAGCTCCACAATAAGAACATAAAAATGGCCTGTCACTTCCAGGTCGTGATTTGTCAGGTGTCCCACCAGCTGAATTTCTCGCAGCTGACTGAGTCTGAAATGCATTTAGATTCTGTTAAACTGCTACAAGCATCAAGGCCTCTTTTTACAGCATACACGTTAAACAGTACTACACATGATGAAGAATTTTGAAATTTATGAGCAGGTAAAATATTATGATCCTCTACAAGTTGTCATTTGGGCTGCCAGGAGAGACAACAAGTGTCATGAGTGAGGCGGAATCTACTTTCACAAACATTCCAATCGTATATGTAGAGAGGGAAGCAAAATTTTAAGTGCCTGTGCACAATGTGCAGTTCTCATAAAGTATTTCTTTCATTTCTGCCAGCATGTGACAAGGTCAAGGAGTTGAGAAATCAGAATTATGTACTTCACATATTAAGAGCGTATAATCCTAAAAATCTTAGGTCAGTCACAGTCTAGCAATAGTGTAGTACACATATTTCAGAACATGTGACACTTCCAGTTCAAGAGAACCACAAAATGACAATATGAAGTAAAGATCCATTACCAGTGGCCTCGATGTGTTTTCCTCTTCATCAGACGATTCGCTCTCGACTGCGTAGAGGTCCCCTTCATCATTGTCTTCATAGTCAAAATCCCTGTGCTCACCACCCTGGTCTGCAGCTGCCATCATCCTTCGTTGAGCATTCGTCTTGGATCGTCTCTCTCTAGTGGGCACAGTCACCTAAGCACACATACATCATTTGATACTGTTATTCCGATTACACTTGAACAGTCAAAAGAAGTCACATGCATGGACAATCACAACAGAAACACTAAAACACTATCATGAACATGCATTTACATTCATTGTTGAAGTGGACCCATAGTGTACAGCCACTTTGATTGACTTTCCCTTAGTAGAGGCTTGCACAGATAACACCCCCAACACTTGCTGTTACAAGACTACTTGAGACGAACCGTGTTGAAGCGACACCAATCCAATCACACTGATCTGTGAATGAAGAGTACCTCTTTTGCATTGGACGTTCCTTCATCTCCACTTTTCTCCGAAGGTTTGGACTGTTGATTGGACGAGCTCAGCAAAAGATGAGGTCGCAGGCCCTTCACCCACTTCGCCACAGCTGAATGGTGGATGCCGAATGCCCGTGCAGTTGCTCTCTTGTTACGCAAGAGAGGTGGCTCACCAAACTCATAAGCATCGAGGACCTTCTTCTTGAAATCCTCCGAATAAGGTCGAGATTGGCGAACTTTTCCTTGCGCCAAAGCTGACTGTTTGAGAAATTGAAACATTAATTATGAATGATATCGTGAAGGCATGACCTTGAGCCCTTGACCCTATTCAAATGGACTTAAAGTAATCGTAAACTAATGTCCCATGACATTGAACAAAAATATACACAAATTATTCGTGGTAATGGTTGAATTACAAAACAACAGGGAATTAATGATTTGAAAACCAATAAGTCCAAATATTGTTTTTATGCCAGGGAATATAAACATTTTGCAAGCATGTAGGTAACATGAGAGTAACAGTGAGTAATTAGTTGCAAACTTTTATTGCACAGAAATCTACCATGACAAAAAGGTTGTAGACAACTGAACCAGAGAATGACCCTGTTCAATCAGCACGGAAATGGTCTGGACACTTGTCAATGGTCAGCCTGCCACCAAGTGTCTGGACTATTTCCATGCCAAAAGGGCATGTGATAGCTGTTACCTGTGCCTCTGCATGACTGTCCTCACTGTGGACTGGCTCAGACTCAAGGCCATTGCTGTCCACATTTCTGTTGTTCTCATTGTCGCCTCCACTACCTTGTCCCCTTGTTTCCGCCCTCTCTTGTGGAGCATTCGCCTCAGGTTGCCTTTCCCTAGTGGTCTCTTCCACCTACATAAAGCAGGCGTGTAATTAGACTTTTTCCACCATGCGTAATTTGTTAAAAATTCCTTGCAAATGTTAATGCGGCTATTCCTTCACTCTCTTTACGCATGCACTGGTCTTACCACAGAAGCAAGCTCCAGATTTGCTTTGTTGGGCACAGACTGGGAAGATCTGCACCTCTTCCTCTTCCTCGTTTTCACAGTGCCATTAAACAAGCGAGCTGGACGGGCTGTGCCATTCTGCTTCAGATACATCCGACAAGCGTTGCACAACCACTTGTTCTTCTTATCACGCGCCCAGTGTGGTGAGACGGATGTGTTGCAGTTGAAGCAGCTCCGACCTCGATCACCACCCTGCAATCATCACAGAGTGCGTCATTCACACAATGTAGGACAACCAACACCATGTTGAAAAACAATAATGCTGAGCTGAGATGTTGGCCACTTCATTTGAATTGTACACATGTTTACTGCTCTGCGTAATTATTGTCAGATGAAATGCCGCTTGGGAAAACCTTGGTTCCCACATCACTGTCACACTTGTTCAGTACTCAGTAATGATTACCCTAGGCTCCTCATCCGAAGACTCTTCTTCCGCGTCCATCATCTCGTCGCTGGAGGAACTGTCCCCTTCATCGTCCTGGTCTCTCGTGTCCTTCAACTTCTGCAGAGCATTCCTTTTGGACCGTCTCTCTCCATTCACTGGCGCCATGTCGGCCTGGAGTTGAAGGAAATTTTGGTGTTAATAATGAAGAATGGGTTACAGTCACCAGCAGCCTTGAGTTGACAGCAAGAAGCCCCCTTCCTCATGACCACACTTGTCAGTTGTTGTCACACCCAAGCCATGTTTTACAGGCCTGGAAATACACGCGTATTTCCAGGCAGGTGGTCAACAGCATGCTTGGAAATATGGACACATTCTCAGCTGGTCACAATCATCATTTCTATGTTTCTGTGTGTCAACCTGCTGCCAAACCTGTTGCATGAGCCCCTAAACTGGGATAATTCCATGTTTATTTTTTTTACCTTGCAGACATTAAAGGTGCGTTTATATGCGAGCAATTTGACGAGCGACGCAGAGCAAAACCTTTGCCGAGACTGAAATTAACAATCGATTTTCGCCTTTAACAATATTGGTAACTTGGGTTACGTAGCCTAGGCTAAGATTGCACTCCGCTTCGCTTGTCAAATCGCTCATAATGTAATCGCACCTTAAAGGCAGTGTACATACATTCCCATGGATTCCTATAGCAAGAAACTCAAAAACTTCCCAAAATAGAGGTATATACAGAGAGTATTAACAGTTACACTATCATTTTGTGCACTTGACAAACACTGTTCGTGCAAAAAAAATAACATAATAACGTCTAGTTTGGCTCAATTATGTGTTTGAAATAAGGGTCGAGTCCAACTGCTGTGTAAACCTGATCATGCAGAGCCATTGGCATCTGGATCCTTACCGAGCTCTGCCCAATACATTAGGTACGCCAGCATATTGTGATTATTCGCTTGGAGATGGCAGGGGACTGTGCCTTTTATTTCGCTCATTTGAATGACTGAAACTTTTCCGTCAGAGTTGTGCACATTCAAAATTCATTAAAAATCCTCCATAAAAATAAAACCAATGTTATGTAATGGTAATAGTTTCTGCTGCATCCAAGGTGAAAGGTATCAAAAAGTTTCCCTCACGGCTGGTCTGTCGTAAATTATTTTGCATCATCCGAGACATAACTAAAGATAATTACTAGAGGCAGTGACGTGGATCCCTCGTCTCCTGGCAAATTGGTCTCGCAGTCAGCTGTTACATCCTTGTTGTTGCAATTGCCTTTGGTGTGTACTGCATCGTGCTCCTCCACTTCCTCCATCTGCTGTGCATTCTCATTGGCTGGATTGTACCTATGGGGCAGTCCCATCTGCAAAAGTGGATGCTTTAGCTTATATTTACATTTTCACATCCACGGGTCTTACCACAGAAGCAGACTCCATATTTGCTTCATTGGGTCCAGACTGGGATGATTTGGATTTCTTCCTCTCCCTACTTGGGGAAATGCCATTAAACAAGTGAGAGGGGCGGTTTCTGCCGTGCCTCCTGAGATACCCCGAACAAGCATTGCACAACCACTCGTCGGTCTTAACAAGCTGCCAGCGACACGAGACGGATTTGTTGCAGTTGAAGCAGCTCCGACCTCGATCACCACACTGCAATCATCACAAAGTTTGTCATTCACACATAGTAGGACAACACCATGTTGAAAAACAATCATTCTGAGCTGAGATATTGGCCACTTCATTTGAATTGTACACGTGTTTACTGCTCTGCATAATTATTGTCAGATGAAATGAATATGGCCGCTTGGAAAAACCTTGGTTCCCAAATCACTGTCACACTTGTTCAGTACTCAGTAATGATTACCTTAGGCTTCTTATCTGAAGACTCTTCTTCTGCGTCCATCCTCTTGTCGTTGGAGGAACTGTCCCCTCCATTCTCCTGGAGTCTCGTGTCCTTCAACTTCTGCAGAGCATTCCTTTCGGACTGTCTCTCTGATGCCATGTAGGCCTGGAGTTGAAGGAAATGCTGGTGTTAATCAGGAAGAATGGGTTACAGTCACCAGCAGCCTTGCTTTGAAGCTCAATGCAGTGGCTTCTGCTACGTAGAAGTCCAACTGTGCACGTGAACCTTCTTCCTCAACAATTTTCACACTCCTTGCTTATGCTAGTTTACAGTCACGTACTATCACGGTCAAAAAGATTGTCGGACTGTTATGGAATCGTCCGCGACTTTTTCTCCCGCCAATCAGTGTGCCAGGTGCAGGTGATTTGGGCGAGTGCCTTCGACAGCTTTCCTCCCGCGACCTCATGACACGTGCTCGAATTTTCATCGGTGGGGGGGAGGGGGGGGTGCTGATTAGGCGAGGTGGGGACGATGGTGGGAGTATTTTGGGTGGTGGTAAGCGGGGAGGGGGGAGAGAGAGATAAACACGTGTGAATGCAAGGCAGATAGTAGCTGCATTTTGAGTTGCCAATGCAAGGTCATTCCTCCCTCTTTTAAACAAGCAATATGGGGCTAGGGGCAATTGAGGCGTGTCCTTGAGCTTGAGGCCTGGCCTTTTTCGGATGATTCCGCGTTTATCTATCGTCTGTCGCAATTTTGCAGCGTTAACCCATAATTATGTGCCGGGAATAGGTTTTATTGAATTATTGAACTCTTTTTTGCTTCTATTAGGTCATTCATATTAGTTCCCAAAACACAAAAAATGAGATGAAACCTTATTCTTAATGCTCGTTTGCGAGAAAATGGGCGTTACCTATAATAATTATGGGATGGATAGGAAAATGTAACCCAGTATGGATATAATTAATAATGACCAATAATAATTACCAATAAATAATAGGCGCGGGGTCTTTATGGTCTGCGTAGCTCTGACACAGTATGGATATAATACCGTACCGTTAGTTGTTGATTACATGACCACGGCAACAATGACATTCAGCAATATCCATATACGGAATTTTAGCGAATTTTGCCTGTCTGCCATCAGTTGGAAGCCCATAACTTGGGAAGATTTTTAGATATCCTAAATGTGATTACTGGAATGGAAACCTATTTTAACACCCTTTCTGACGGTAGAAATTATGTTTGTGAAAAATCAACATTTCGAATTAAAGACAGCGGCCAAAAATTTTGAGTTGAATTCTTTCAAAAATCGACCGTTTTCAAAAATTTCGAATTTGGCTTAAAATGAAGCCTGGAATGTTTTCTTGAGATTTCCGCAAAATCTAGAGAGGCGAATTTCGATATTAGCCAGCTATAAAAACATTTTGTGCGCAAAACAGGTCCCGTCAATGTGGTCACCTCCACTGGCATCAAAATTTCACCAATATTTTTGCTTTAAAAATTCATACCGCATGTTATTACGTTTATGAGACAGCGTGATTAAAGAACTCCAACTAGGTAATTGTAAATAGTACTTATGTCAATGGCCAGTTAAAAAGATAAACCGCATGCAACAATGGTATTTGGCATGATTTGTGTTGGGTGGTTTATCAGGATTCGTTACTGGAAGCAAATTGGAATAATTGTCTGTCAACCATATCAGTGGGAAAGGTGTGTGCTAGGAGTTGGAAGCCTGGGAGAATGTTCTTCGTTTCTT
>JYFJ02008719.1:0-11685 GCA_000934665.2 Catajapyx aquilonaris | reverse complement strand
GCTACAGTAAAACCACAGACTTCCGTCCCCAGACCTTAGTCAAGACCTGATCACACCCACACACACACACACACACACAAACAAGCGCGCATTCCTATCCTTGTGAGGTTTTTCCAAAATTTAAAATTTAAAACTAACCTAACCTAACCTACAAAAAAACACACCAAATTTTGGTGAAATAAATTTTTACTGTATTTATGAGGTACTGTACTGATTTTTCCCTATCCTTGTGAGGCCTGTGTTCACTATGAGGTACAGGATAACTACCTCGTAAGGACAAAATTCCTCACAAGGATAGGAAAAAACGCGGAAAAAAATTCCTCACAAGGATAGCAATGCGCGTCCACAAATGTACACTGCGCAACAACAAAAAAATCAACAATCCATGGAAATTCGTCGCTATTTATACGTTTTTTTCTGATTACATTTTTTTTTATATAGAAAACTAACTCAATGGGCGAATTGTCGTCGCGTTTCTCTTTCATTTGATGTGCATGTTGATTGGGTTTTAACCATTTCCACACGAACCTTGTTTTTTTAAAAACCCCAAAAAAGGCCTCATTTTCAGCCCTTTTTTTTTCCAAAATTTCTCGATTTCTCTCGGTGTTGTTCGAGAATATTGCTCAAGATGGACAGTTATTATTATTATTATTTTTTCTCCATATCTTTAACAGTGGGTTGGGCTCCAGGCAGGATGTGGAGACTGAGTCAGTCTTCGCAAAATAGGGGAAGTTTAGCCAAAAAAAAAGTCCGGCCGAGGTGAACGACCTGTTGGTGTCTTTTTTTTTATGTTGGAAAAATTCCTCTCCCACGCGTTGACATGTCACGTTTTTTTTATATAAAAAAAAGTTTTTTTCCCCGGTTTTTCTTCCCAGCGTCTTTATTGCGACACTCTTTTGACACATTTCTGCAGCTGTCTTGTTGTGAGTGAAGAAATTTGTCAAGAGGCGCCTGCTTTATGTTTACAACCTCCCCCACATTATTTTTTTTGAGAGAGAGATGATGATGAGCTTCTTAAAGGCGACAATGATGTTCAGCCAAGCAGGTCGCGAAATGAAAGGTTGGAGGTCCTTGCATTGTTGGAGAGAGGCCTTGCCCGGTTCATAGCTTTTCGAAGGGGGTGGGGTGTAAAAGGAGCAGTTTCCGGGGATGATGATCCGGTCCAGCAGGTGTTGGTGATGATGATGATGATGGCCATAAAATTTGCAGGTGCATCTCTCACTGTGTGGTCGGGGTGCATCAGACAGTCTCCTGAGGATGAGATGTACCGGTATACTTTGAAATTTTTTTTAAAAGGCAGATTCCGACCCCCGAAATTAGCTCTGATGAAATGGACCCGTGGGGAGAATCTTTGGTCAACAGACCTTGACATTTGAAGATGTCCTCTACCTATAAACACACAAAAGAGCTGTTTTTGTAGCCGTTTTATTTCTGGTTTCCTATTGTTTTTTTTTTTGTCTGGTCTCTGTTGTATTTGTTATTGTGCTTGCCGCACCCAGTGATGTCAAAGTGAATCATAGGCATCGTGGCTTGATGGATGATTTTGTTCACTTAGCTCATTGCGGATATTGTTTGGCGAATTTTATACGATTGCCTGTAATGAGTAACGGAAGGTGACGTTTTATTGCTCGATGCATATCAATAATTTGCTGGGAACAACAATGCGAATTGCGAATTGGGTTGTGACCATTTTGGCAGGGGTTAATAAAATTGTGCTTAATTGCTGTTAATTATTTACAGTCATCGTTGCGGGTTGACCAACGAGGACCTGAACCGACAGTGGCACAGCCCGTCGGAGCTGAGCCACCCGGAGATATACCACACCAAGGGGCTTTTGGAGTGCCTGGTGCGTGTGGTCAACCGCAGGCCCGTCGTGTTCTGCGACTTCCACGGGCACTCCCGCCGCAAGAACGTGTTCCTGTACGGCTGCTGCCGGCAGAAGAGCTGGCTGAACAAGGACCACGAGTACCCGCAGTCCGTCTGCGAGTTCCTGGCCCTGCCCCGGATGATGCTGAAGGTGTCCCCCGCCTTCTGCCTGCAGTCCTGCTGCTTCGACGTGGAGAAGGCCAGGGAGTCCACCGCCAGGGTGACCGTCTGGAGGGAACTAGGGGTGGCCAGGGCCTACACCCTGGAGTCCACCTACTGCGGGTGCGACCAAGGACCTTACAAGGGGAAGCAGCTGGGGACCCGCCAGCTGGAGGAGATCGGAGCCGCCTTCGGGAAAGCGCTGGGCCTGCTGAACGAAAGAGATGGCGTCGAGTGGGGGAGTGAGGGAAGGTGAGCATGTTGGTATACACAGTGTATGCAATGAATTTGTCAGTTTCGTAATGCAGACAATAATTCCTTCAATGCGTAGAAAGTTGTTGCATTTTATTTATCAATGGTAGGGCATGTCCGTTTCTGAAGTTGGTCGGAAGTGCTTGTAAATAATTATGGAATCGCTAGAGTAATTAGTAATGTACTGTACCTTCCGCACCTCCGTGATGAACGAAATGGCCCCCTGTAGTTATAGCTCAAAATGTATTGTGGATTTTGCAAAATTTTAAGCCGGTTTGAAATCGAATCATTACTTTTGATATTGCAGCTGATGATTTATTTAGCGGCAAATGTTGGAATGATATTTCCTTCCCCAATGTTGTGCAAAAGCTGGAGAGCCATAAGTTTTCAAGTTTCATTTGAATACGTTTGCAAATTGTGCTGTTTATTTGAATGTGTGTAATGAGTAATCATGAATTTCAGTTTCAGTGACGGCCATAACCTTTCATTGCCGTAAAATTGTAAGATCAAACTTATTGATTGCATTTGAAATGTGTCGAAATTGCAATCCCGTATTCTCCGATCGTAATTTTTTGCTTTGGTTCCTGATGCTTGAATGTGTTTTCCGTAGCGATGACATCCCTTGTGGGAAGGGTGGAAAGAGGAAGCGGAAGGGGAATTAAGTGAGAGAGGCCAAGGTGGAAAGGGGATGGGGTAAGGCAGGCATGCCCCCAGCGACCCATCTTGATTAATAACTCACTAATAGAAGTTTTTTGCAGAGTAAATAAATGAATTTCCTGCACACACTCGACTCACATCTAACAGCTCAGTGCAGCACATGCCGTCGCTAACAAGAGTGCATGGTTTTGCCTGCATGCAGGCCGGTTGAGTTTAATAGAGCACACGGGTATTTTAATCCCGCATTTTATGATCCATATTTTCCGTTATGTAAATTTTTTTCGGCGTGTAAACGAAAAGGGATTTGGCTTAATTTTTCCATTCATTTGTACATACTTCTTGTAAATGTTTAACTGTTTAGGATTGTGTGCTCGACAGATTCAGTGCATGCCGCAGTTTTTTATGGAATCCAAATGGCATCGTCTTTTGCGACATCAGAAGGTCACTTGCTCACACACGCTTCTGCTATTATTATTATTATCTATGGATATCGTGGCTGTTGATTCATTATGTCAAAGGGTAGCGGGGAGGCACTGTGCACCGTGCTATTGTATGCGCACCCTAGTGTCTTTGAACCCCCCATCACACCAGACGTGCACTTTTTTGGATTCGTCTCAGTGCAGGGTGTCACATAAATTTGAACTTTGCCTTAGAAAAGTGTTGCGGTTGCGTCGAAAGCAGTTAGTTACGTTCTTAACAGAATGCTTGCTTTGAAAAATGTGATTAATCGAAACTGTTTTGCAACCTGAAGAGAGACATGTTTAAACTAATCGCACCAGTGGCATTATGCAACGGTATAGCTTGAGGTAACCTCATGTTACATGTTGGTGTCTCTCGATATATTGCGGTAAGCTGACACAAGCTTCTTGATTTCAGCGTGAGCTTTGATGAAGTGCCTAAGCGGGAAACGAGCATGTCCTTCAAGCATATCGACGACCTGAGTGACAGTGATGAATACGAAGACGAGTAGAAGATCTGCGGATGTGTCTCCTGCGGATGTGTTTTATTCGCTGCGAGAAGGAACATAAATGGCGAATTAAGAAGGAAAAAAACAGCAGAAACACAATCAGCTGCCGTTTTGCGGAAATGTGAATTTTTTTAAAATATATATATATATATATATATACATCTCATTAGCGCAAACAGAAAGAGGAGTTGAACCAAATGTAGGTTGTGAGATAAGTGCCGAAATTACTGCGAGATTTTTTTTAATTTTTTTTTAAGTGAGACAAATTGTGATAAACGTCCTGATGCCGACTGATGAGTACTTGCAGTGCCTGTGTGTGTCAGAAGAAAATAATATTAAAAAAGAAGGTTGACTTTTACCACTAAACAAATTATTCTCGAAGAAAAGTATTATCAGATCGACCAATTGCAGCTTATTTAAAAATATATATACACATTTTTATTACTTGTTTATGTTACAGGACTAAAAAAAATGTCAAAGGTCGTGGCTGGAACTAGTGGCATTTTGTTGCGCCTTGCCGATCTTTGGTCAAACACTTTTTATGGCTCCACATACTTCTTTTTTTTATTATTTGGAATTACACGTTGCATTGCATTGTTGATTTTCGTTACGCCCCGAAAAATTCTGCTCAACTTTTTCTTTGGGAGCAAAGGCTGGAAAATAAGTTACACTAATCTCCACGTTTTGTTGAGCTTCGTTATTTGCAGATTTTTTTTTAGGAATCGTCGGATGCAAGTGCCCTTGCGGCCACTCGCTTGAGCTGCTCGTAGGTGATCCACATGCAGATGTTCCATGATACCAGACGAGAGAAGGACGGCAGGAATCTGAATAGAGGGGTACGTTTTAGTACAAACTTGTATTTATGATGATATGTAACTGATACTTACCCTTTGTAGAAGGCTGATGGCCCTTCCTTGATGGCTGTCTTGATGGCACAGTCGATGGCTCCACGATACTTGTTGTCCGGCGCGTTCATGTATCTGGTTTTAACCACGTCAATTGGCGATGCAACGACAGTGGCGCAGAAGCCTGCGACAACGGCCGAGGTGAAGTGGCAGGGTATGTTGTCCTGCATCAGCTTCTTGGTGAGAATAAACTCCTTCACCAGATCGTAACACACGATTTCTCCCACGTTCACGATGGCATTGCGGCCAACATTTGGAAGGAGACCTGCTCATCAAAACAGTGTTAATATGACGACCTTGAGCTTTGTGGTTTCAAGTTACCTTTCCAGAGTCCAGGTACTCCTTCGCCGCTAGCGATGGTCTTGTACGCATGAAGAGTCCCGAGATATCGTTGGGGACCGCCGCTCATTTGGGCCTGCAGACGAACTTTAACGACATCGGTGGGCTGAGCGATCAAGACGGCCATGCCACCTGTGGTGATTCCAGCGGCACAGCGGACACCAACATCCAAAGCGCTGCCTCTGGCCGGATCTAAGTACATGGCGGTCAGTTGCAGTAGTTACACAGTTGCAGCAGCATACTCACTGTTGAGTAGACCAGTGTAGAAAGCCTTGACGCCGTCATAAAAGCCAATTCGCACGGAAGCAAAGCACATCTGTCGCTGAAGACCTGCCGCCAGTCCGTTGTACAAGCATCTGCGGAAAAGCGGCACGTAACTACATGTCCTTCAGCATATGTTTTGCAAGCACTCACCGAAATCCTTCCTCACGAGCGATGGTCATCATTGTTCCCAACATTCCTCGGTAGTGGAGGGAAACTGCGGGCCTTTGCTGCAGAAGAGCCATGTTGCCTGCCACATGCGGCGTCACTTGCGGCTTGATCACCTCGCCTTGTACCTGTACGATGCATTTCTGTATTTGCCACTCACCGACGCATGTAACGAATGACTTACCTGCAGCCGGACTTTAGCAGTGTCGAGTGGATACGTGGCAAAGTCTGCGATGCATCCGGACGTTCCGGCCACAATCATCCGGACAGGTAAGGACAGCTGATCGTGCGGCATCACTACTGGTTTGTCGGACGCTTGAGCAACTGGAGTTGGTTCCTTCACCGGTGGTGTTGCCACCGACGGTACTTCGGGAGCGGAGACTTTGGCGTCCTTCACGGCCATGGCGGAGGGATGAAAAGGATTTGTTGAGAACACAGCTGGGTACTTTAAAGCTGATTTTTTTTCCACCCAGATTAGAAGGAATTGATCACGTGATGGCTGATCAGGGATGGAGGTCATCAGGATGACCTGCAGGGGTTAAGCCAGGATTGGAACTACAGGAAATGTCTACATCCACGTCTGAAGGATTTTACAGGATTTTTTTTCCGCTAACAACAGCCCATCATTTGTTCTTAGCGAAGTATGTACATGTTTCTCCTACACCGACAGTATTGCTTGTTGGATGTGACCTAACGTTACATATTAACAAGCATGCAGATCAGAAGGCTATCAGCAAGGGTTATCCGCATGTAACGCAGACTTGCGACATTGCGATTTACATGATGCGTCACAAGAATATTGCGAATGATACCTTTGGCGATCAATATGTCTTCTCAGTGCACCGCAGGAATTCTTTCCCGGAAGTCGTCGTTGAAGGTGAATCTACTGCAGCTTTTGGTTTGGTCCTGCAGTATCCGCAGGCCTGTGATGTTCCCCTGCAGGAGGCTCGTTGGCCGTTTTCGCATACTCTGGAAGCTGAAGCAAATCCGGATGTCATCGCAACTATTACAGCCTCTAAGTTAAAACCAATAAATCAGATTACATGTTTTATTGCAATGATATGTATGTGTTAATTACCAGCTCATTGCTTACAGGGAAAATATTGGTGGTAATAATGATGTGTGGTTGCAATAAATGAGGGCGTACAGTCATGACCTCTAAGTGTCTAAGGGGGTAATTATAGGCAGGTTTTTTTCAACTGCACGCCAATGTTACCTAATAATTGTTACTGACGTATTTCCGTTGTTTTTTTTAAAATGAACATGAGAAAAATGAGATGTACGATTACAATCCATACACGGCTGCCAAGAAGGTGTGGTTTCATTATTTACAGTTGGTTCTCTGTTTATGTGCGTCAAGGTCCAAGTGAGGTCATCCGGTTGACCAACTGTTGAAACCCAGACTTGTTCCCGTTGCATCATCTAATCAATTGTCGTACTGTATACCTTTCAGGTATTGTCCTGCTTTTTGGGCATCTCATTATTTTGTTCAAAATTTTTATTTTGAGATGTTTACAATGTCTGTTGTTGAGCAGCCCCGTTTTAATAGGGAGAAAGCTTTTTCTTGAGCACACTTGCCATGTATTGCTCAAGAGAGGAGAATAGGTGGGCATCAACCAGACAGAACCGGTATGGCAGCCTGTACTGTTTGTCCTTCGAATTCTTCAGGGTCTCGGACTTGGGATGCCATTTAAAACGGTAAAAACTTCCGCGTACAAGTTCCGGAAATCGATCCACACACAGCGGGTCATTGGGTTCACACGGGAGTCGTTGTCGATCGTCTTCAGTCGTTGTGGTTCGTCTTTAGTCGATGTCGATCGTCTTTGTGTCGTTGTCGATCGTCTTCGTTGTGGTTCGTCTTTAGTCGATGTCGATCGTCTTTGTGTCGTTGTCGATCGTCTTTGTATCGTTGTCGATCGTCTTCAGTCGTTGTCGATCGTCTTCAGTCGTTTGTGGTTCGTCTTTAGTCGATGTCGTACGTCTTTGTGTCGTTGTCGATCGTCTTCAGTTGTTGTGGCTCGTCTGTGCCGTCGTTCGTCTTTAGTCGATGTCGTACGTTTTTGTGTCGATCGTCTTTATGTCGTTTTCGATCGTCTTTATGTCGATGTGGTTCGTGTCTGTCGTCGTTCGACTTTAGGTCGATGCACGTCTTTGTGTCGTTGTCGATCGTCTTCAGTTGTGGCTAGTCTGTGCCGTCGTTCGTCTTTAGTCGATGTAGGTTTTTGTGTCGATCGTCTTTATGTCGATGTGGTTCGTCTTTGTCGTCGTTCGACTTATTCATGTCGATGTACGTCTTCGTGTCGTTGTCGATCGTCTTCAGTTGTTGTGGCTCGTCTGTGCCGTCGTTCGTCTTTACGTTTTTGTGTCGATCGTCTTTATGTCGTTGTGGTTCGTTTGTGTCGTCGTTCGTCTTGGGATCGATGTCGATGTACGTTGTGTCGTTGTCGATCGTCTTTAGTCGTTGTGGTTCGTCGTTGTGTCGGTCGTTCGTCTTTGTCGTTGTACGTATTTGTGTCGTCGCTTGTCGTTGGGTTGGTAGCTCGTCGTTATGTCGTTCGGTCGTTTTTCGGTCGTTGTCGTTCGTCTTTGAGTCGTTGTCGGTGTCTAACGACCTGTGTTGTCTTGAACTCTTCTTACAAATTTTTTTTTTGACGGCACGACAGCTGCATCCGGTGCATATATTTGTGTGACCGTGTAGTACAGTGTGTGCAATATTTGGCACGTGTTTTTGAGTTGCGCGAATAACTGTTTTTTTTTTTTTTTGAGCTTTGGCCAATCTGGCAATGTTCGTACACAAAACACAGCTGATTTTAAAAGTAAGGTCGTTGCAACAAACAATTCAGACGAAAAGTAGCGCGGATTATATTTTGTTGTTGTTGTTGTTGTTATATAATTCAAGAAGTTGGGACCGAACAATGGTGTACTTGAAGCAATTATGGGCTAATTATTCAGTGATTGCGGATTGTTAAATGGCCAGTAATTATTGGTCCCAATTGCAAGTGGGGGTCACCTTGAGAGAAATATTGTGTGACCTCGCCCGACTATTTCCGTCCAGCAGTAGTTGTCTCTTCGGGTGTGTATGACCCGCAAGCACTACTTTTCGTCCGTATGTTTTGTGTGTATTTTTGGACTTGGCTCTCCCGTTGGCAGTGTACGTAGGACTTTGCCCTCATCCCCAATCAAGAGTCGATCTCTGCTGTACACCTAGTGATCATGAGAGAATCCAAAGTGTCACCCACCAGTCTAAAGGCCACACAAAACCGGACACTAAAAGTGTGTCCTTTGAAGAGAAAACTGGACCCCACTTATTTTTTGTGGGGACATTTTCGAGAGGGTGAAAGTGTCCTTTAACTGTAAGTGACACATTTTTTTCTTCTTCTTCTAATCAATATTAAAAATATAAGTGGTCTTACCTTTAGATGGGTGCTGGAGTTGAGTTCGTCTGTTAATCCCACGTTATTTTACCCGGCTGTCTGGTTATATATAACAGATGGAGGCAGCCAATTAGAGACGAGGGTGTGTACACTTCATGAGCCAATCCCAGGCTTGTAACGTCATAACATGTACACAGGTGGTTACAAAACGTTGTACTGCACGTCCGTGATGGGGATAATTTGTGCCTTTGAATTAACGTCACACGCAAATATTTTATGCAACATCAAAGTATTTATCCCCGTGCGCATCAACCAGCAGAAAAAAAAATCGCAAATTGCCTGAAATTGCCAATCAGATGACATTAAATCGACGTAACATCTGTATAAAAATTAGATGACATGACAAGTACATGTGCTAATTATTATAGGAATGATTGTTTATCCCAGCAACCAGAGAGATGTACAAAATATGAGCTCATTTTTGCGCAATTGCGGACAATTCGGGTTGTGATTTTTCAGCCACTTCAGAAGCCCATTTCCTTCGGTGCAAATAATTAGCAATTGTAATTAGCACAATTTAGGCAATTTCGCGCTAATAAGGAATTATTGCTTAGCTCAGAACCAAAATATGAGCTCGGAATATTTTTGCGCAATTGCGGGCAATTCAAGGTGTGATTTTGAGCCACTTGAAGCTTCGGTGCAAATAATTAGCAATTGTAATTAGCGCAATTTTAGGCAATTTCACGCTTATTAGGAATGATTGTTTATCCCAGCAACCTGAGAATAATGCAAAAAAAAAAAGAGCTCGGAATATTTTTGCGCAATTGCGGACAATTCGGGTGTGATTTTCAGCCACTTGAAGCCCATGCAAATAATTAGCAATTGTAATTAGCGCAATTTTAGGCAATTCCGCGCTAATGAGGAATTATTGTTTATCCCAGCAACCTGAGAATAATGCGCAAAATATGAGCTCCGCAATTGCGGACAATTCGGGTGTAATTTTTCAGCCACTTCTGTGCAAATAATTAGCAATTGTAATTAGCGTAATTTTATGCAATTTCCTGAACGTGTAGCAGGTGCGATTCATTTTCTTTTTAAATTACACGACTTTACGAGCATGGTTTAACCATATTTGCGACGGTAATTATCGCACCTTGTTATTGCTTCACCTGCAATTACATGTTGGGCATTGTCTTCTTTAATAATCGCGTACAGAGATTTATTCAGAGGCACATTTGGAGGGTGTCTGTACCGGTCGCCCGATACTAATTATCAAATCTTGACCTCTGTTGATGACCTTATCAGTTTGGACCACATATATATTGTTGTCTTAATTGGAGCACATATATGCTTTGTTATCTGTTGAACTGCGCAATTATATGCATGAGCATATGATGCATCGAGAACATCTTTGACAGCTACAAAATGTCATAATTGGCGTGTAATTAGTGAAATTGCAGTGTGTACTTCCCCCTTCAATTTTTTTCATGTATTCCAGTTTGCTTGCGCACAAATTACGTCACTTGCAATTTATTTTCTGTACGTACTTTCGAAAGGGGTAAAAAGACTAAAGAAGTGACGTGGGATTATGTGCAATGAGCCTTTTCAACCCTTTTTTTTTTTGCGTGCGAATCCTCCGTCAAAGTATGACCTCGGTAATTACGATGACCCAATAGGAAGAAAATTCCCTTAATTTTTTTATTGTTCTTCCGTTAATTGTCCTCAAGCAGTACCTGAAATAAATAATGAAAGGGTGAGAATAATTAGTTTTTTTTTGTTTATTTTTAGTCTGATATTATTTTTGGTTCAATATGGCAAGTGACTAATTAGGCATTTGTAATGAGTTGCCCTTGACTTCTGACTGGGTTTCCTTGTGTAAAGAGTACAGTTAAAGATCAAGGTTTTGTTTACAGTTGAAGTGAGGGAGAGTTTTGGCACAATTAAATCTGGGTTCCTCTGATAGGTCAGGTGGCTCAGTTGGTGGTTTGCTGTCGATGGTTCGAATCCGGCTCGGAGGACTAATTTTTTAAAAAATAAATAAATGATGTATTGGCTGGCAGAACAAGAGGGAACATAATTAGCCAAATGGTGGATTTTTTAAAATTATTAAACTGAATTAAACACGTACTGTATATAGAGCGGTGGACTGTCGTTGGTCGATGGTTCGAATCCGGCTCGGAGGACTAATTTTTTTTAAAATTAATAAATAGTATATTGGCTGGCAGGACAAGAAGGAACATAATTTATTGGTCATATGATGGATTTTTTTTTAATTATTAAACTGAATTAAACACATAGGGCCGTATTCAGAGTCGTTCGCTAATGCAGCGCAAAAGTCCACACTAACTAGTGTGACGCTAGGTCCGCATTAGCACCACACTAACTAGTGTGACGCTAGGTCCGCATTAGCACCACACTAACTAGTGTGACGCTAGGTCCGCATTAGCACCACACTAAAGGCCATTTCACAAAAAAATGTCGCGCGGCAAACGGCGCGACTTGCGGCAAATTTTTATTTATATTTATTGTGATGATTTTTTGTGAAATGGCCTTAACTAGTGTGACGCTAGGACCGCATTAGCACCACACTAGTTGCTCCCATTCAGAGTCGCCTCACTGCCTGCTTAGAGGAGCGCACTAGGTTCGAACACTGCACTAGCGAGACGCGGTGTTGCCACGATTTCACAGTCAGGTTTTTCGGACACCGTCGGGGCGATAAATGGGCTTTTAAATATTG
>JYFJ02008718.1:0-11607 GCA_000934665.2 Catajapyx aquilonaris | reverse complement strand
CGTTTCCGGACACGGTTTCCTATGTCAAAAATGTTTGTCTTGGTCCCCTCTATCACCCCTAGAAGTTTGTCGGTTGAATTCATTTACACCCTGTATATGAGGCATTCCACGTCAAGCGGGCCACCTTTCCTACAAATCTTTGAGTACCTTGACCAAAATTTAATGACATGTACTACTCATCGGCTTATGCAGTAAGCCAAATTATTATACCTCTGCGTTGCGTGGTTGCGCAACTGCAGGGTGCGGAATCTACAAATTTATAAGGATTTTTGCTTCACATGCAGTCACTTGGATTACCATAACTCCGAGAGGAAAAGTACAAATCCGACACTTGATGTGTGCGTTGGATACCTAATTTAACAGTCTATGAGATGGCCACACTGATGATTATGGAAATCGAAAATTTTGCGTCAAAAATTTGCGCTCCAATTTAAACAATATTATTCCATTCACATTTCATAACTGAGCCCCCAATATACTGCATATTGGCCTCAAGATAAAAATACAGATTCATGCAGGTTATCATGCACTGTGCCTACAAACATGCCCAGAACAATTATTCTGCAGATGTACACTGCCACTAATGAACATGAATGGTTGTACTGTACAGCGGGAACGAGGGATATATGCGGAAAGGCAGGCGGGCTGGTCCAAGCGCATGCACACGTGTTGCGTTTCGGCTTCTTGCGCATGAAAGACCAAAATCTTTTTCGTAGAGTTTTTGGAAATATTGGCCAGACATGTCCAGCTTCATTTTAAGGGCCATTCAAAAAAATCTCAAAATGGTCCAAGTTTGAGAAAAATCAAAATCAAAATTGGAGCGTCAAATTTTGCCTTTAAATTTCTGATTCTCGTAATCATTAGTATGGCCATCTCATAGAGCGTAAAAATAGGTATCCAACGCACATATCAAGTTTGGGATTTGTACGTATCCTTTAGGAGTTATGGTAATCCAAGTGACTGCATGTGAAGCAAAAATCCGTACACAGGTTGCGTTTCGGCTTCTAGCGTGTGAAAGACCATTTTCGTCCTCGGAGAGTTTTCGGAAATATCGGACAGACATGTCCAGCTTCATTTTAAGGGTCATTCAAAAAATCTTAAAATGGTCCAAGTTTGAGATAAATTAATATCAAAATTGGAGCCCCAATTTTTGACTTTAAATTTTTGATTCTCGTAATCATCAGTATGGCCATCCCATAGAGCGTTAAAATAGGTATCCAACGCACACATCAAGTTTCTGATTTGTACTTATCCTCTCGGAGTTATGGTAATCCAAGTAACTGCATGTGAAGCAAAAATCCTTATAAATTTGTAGATTCCGCACCCTGCAGTTGCGCAACCACGCAACGCAGAGATAATTTGGCTTACTGCATAAGCCGATGAGTAGTACATGTCATTAAATTTTGGTCAAGGTACTCAAAGATTTGTAGGAAAGGTGGCCCGCTTGACGTGGAATGCCTCATATACAGGGTGTATCAGAACTCTACCGTAAGCTATGTGCCAATGGCTTAATGGGCACCAGGGGATCAATTAATGTAGAGGAGTCATTATGTCTGGGCAGCCTCATTACTGAGATAATTGATCATTTGAGATTTAGCTATTGGGCCTAAGAGTGATTGTCACAGATTGTCACAGATTGTCACAAATTGTCACAGATCACATGCGACATGCAGTACACATGCGACATGCTAGTAGATAAATGGAAAAGCTGCTATTTTCACGAGTGATGCGATGTCGGGGCTGAAGGTTTCCATACCTCCCAGGATACTTTGTACTACGTGTTTGAAGGCAATTATCTCCGTAATGAGGCGGCCTAGAGATGATGACCCCTCTACATATAATGATGCTCTGGTGCCCCTTATGCCATTGGCACATAGCTTACGGTAGAGTTCTGATACACCCTGTATATGGGTGAATACTGTAACTTTGGCAAAAATCACAAGGTGGGTAGTGGGGACCAAGACAAGTATTTTTGACATAGGAACCCATGTCCAGAAATGCCCCCGTACGGGGGTATGGCTGTTTCCCGCACAATATTTGGATGCAGCCTAAGGCCTGAACAACAATCGTTGTTTGGCTGTTTACATAGCAATTCAAGATCCCAACCCGCTTAAAGCACGTCAACAGTTCAAAAACTGTCGTCTCTGATTCGCTGGATGACACCAATGAATCAGAGACGACCTTACATAACAAGTTGGCAACTCTCTTCTTTAAGGGTCTCTAGTTGCGCCTGGTGGGTAGGCAACCCACCGTACTCGAAACTTGCGTTCATCAGGTGCGTCGCGTGTGAAGGAGACGAAGGTGGACAATGGCGAGTGTCAAGTGCCGAACGGAGGATTTTATTAGATCAAGGTCAGCCAACTCTGTTACACAGATTTTACAGTCATGAAAGATGGAACTAATGGACGACACAATTTTATTACCATGCGTCATTGTGTTGGGATCTCGAATTGCTATGTAAACAGCCAAACAACGATTGTTGTTCAGGCCTTTGGCTGCATCCAAATATTGTGCGTGAAACGGCCGTACCCCCGTACGGGGGCATTTCCGGACATGGGTTCCTATGTCAAAAATACTTGTCTTGGTCTACACTACTCACCCTGTGATTTCTGCCAAAGTTACAGTATTCACCCTATATACAGGGTGTAAATGAATTCAACCGACAAACTTCTAGGGGTGATAGAGGGGACCAAGACAAACATTTTTGACATAGGAAACCGTGTCCGGAAACGCCATCTAGAGGGGGTTCATAGACGAGGAACGGGTGCGCTCAGACGCGTCGCGCGTGAGGTGCTAGGCGAGCGGACTGTTTGTTGATAGATGGTGCTCGGATAGTAACCAACGATGCGATGTGTCATAACCTGACAACAGCAGAGCCATCTAGCAACTAAAGTCCGCCTCCTAGGAGACGCGCGGATAGTCAACAGCGGTTCTGTTGTTGCCAGGTTATGGCGTATCGCGTTGTTGTTTGCGTACAACGACACGATACGCCATAACCTGGCAACAACTGGGCGCCATCTATCAACAAAACAGTCCGCTCGACTAGCACCTCTCGCCTGACGCGTCTGAGCGCACCCGTTCCTTGTCTATGAACCCCCTCTAGATGACGTTTCCGGACATGGGTTCCTGTGTCAAAAATACTTGTCTTGGTCCCCTCTATTACCCCTGAAATTCTTTGCAGAGTTACAATAAACACCCTGTATATATAATAATAATAATAATAATAATAATAATAATAATAATAATAATAATAATAATAATAATAATAATAATAATAATTCATACCCCGTTATCAGCCTTTTTCCGCTCTTTAGGGGGGAAGTTTGTTTTGCCTGGAACTCATTTACTTTTCATTTTACTGTGCTCTTTGGGATAGGATAGGGACAGAAGGAAGCGGCTGTGGCCTATTAATTACGGAAGCAATTCCGGAATTTCCCTGGAAGGACCGTGGGAAACCACAGAAAACCACGGTCAGAGTTGCTGGTCCCGGGATTCGAACCCAGGACCTCCCGATTAGCAGTCGGACGCCTTTCCACTATGCCAACCTGCTTCGGTTATATATAATAATATAATACAGGGGGGTCCAACTTCAAGTGTCGTTTTATGACGGCGATTAATAGCAGTGATTTTGCGATGACGTAGCAGCGACGTGTAAAATGTCCCACTTCGGCGCCATCGAAAATATTAGCTGCCAATAGCAGCACACATGTAATCAACCCTGCTGCTGGGTTGACCTGGAAAAAAGGAGGTGCACACATGACCTTCGATGCGCCTGGATGAAATCGGTGACGCCCAAGGCACCAGATTGGCATTGGTGCCGCATGTGGTTGCACAGGGTTCATTACATGTGTGCTGCTATTGGCAGCTAATATTTTCGATGGCGCCGAAGTGGGACATTTTACACGTGGCTGCTATGATAATCGTAAAGCGCTTCTATTAATAGCCGTTATAAAACGACACTTGAAGTTGGACCACCCTGTATAGTTATTATATTATCCCTGATAACACAACACAGAGTTAATTAGCTAGGAACCAAAAATATTAAATATGCATGTCTAAGTATTTTTCGGGGGTCAGCCTCTGGCTCTACTAACGAGTCATTCAGATGTAGCCATTGATCTGCTTCTTTGATAATGGCGGTGTAATGACCCAAATGTGACGTTTGGCCATTGTGAATAATTGCAGCATTGCAGTAGAATGGCTGGGAATCTACGACAAATATTTAATTGTTGCTAAGAAATGGAAAATTTATAAAGAATACAGATATAATTTGTATTTTATTTTTTTCTGGCGTTGTACAACGGAATTCGCTATAACCCGACAGGAAAAGGATCGTTCGTCACGCAGAGCAGGAGTCATGTTCAAACTGTAAAACCTTTATCTGTAAGGGTTTTTGAGTTATGCTGTGGCAAAATTCTGACGGAGAAGGAAAACCCGGAAAAATTTATATTGTTGTTATATGTTGTTTGGTCTTACTATAGGGACTACCGTCCCTACAATATTGCTTATAGTCACACGCATGATCTGTCCAAGTCAATAGCTCAAAATAATGAGAAGAAGGCAATATCATAAATTTTTCCCTTGCTCCCGCCAACCACGCCACCATTGATGTCACATGGACTGGCGCAATTACTCATACTTAATCACTTTAATTCGCTATTTTGCTGCAGCGGTTTGCGGGTCCACCAATACTCCACCCGTTCCTATCTGGCAATGTACTCTAATTCCTTTAAGGTCAAATGATATCAAATGTCACAAAGAAAGCGTATCAAAACACTTTCCACATGAAAAATTCTTCAGCCTGACTCCAAGATCAAGCTCGGGACATCAGAGGTGGAAGACCACTTCACAGTAATTGAGGGGTGTGGTGGAAAAAGGTGATAACCCCCATTTTTGTCCTTTTTGACCTCAACACCTAGCAACTATGTACAAGACATGACAAACAGTATGGTATACTCCAAGTTCACGCATCATGCACGATATGGCCACAAGGACTAGATGAAAACCCGCATACCATATGATTTGTGAAGAGAGTGCAAACTTAAAGTCGCTCTCTTGAAAAATTACACTTTCGTGGCATGTCACCTTTTCCCACCACACCCCTCAACTGAGCTGCCCTAGGTACAATGAATATTGCATCCTATTGAGGGCGACATGGTGGCGGAGTGGTTAGCGCCGCAGCCTTCCACCTCTAAGGTCCCGAGTTCGATCCCCGGGTCGGACGGAGGATACTTATGTGGATAGAGTTTCGATGGGTTCTCTCCGTGTTCGCGTGGGTTTTCTCGGGGTTCTCCCGTTTCCTCCCACTATCAAAATCCATCACATTACAGGCAAATGATTAAAGTCGGTTATTCAAAAGATGATCCCCTAAGAGGCCCAAGGGGCCTATCACGGGGTATCCATTATTATTATTATTATTATTATTATTATTGCATCCTATTGGAGCATCACCTTACTGCTTAGTGCATTGCATTATATTGTTTCTTTGTACCCCAATACTGAAAAGCTGTCCTCCCCACATCATCAAAAAGGGCTGCCTTAATGTGCAATCTTAGGAATGCAAACAACAAAGTCCACAAATTCTCAGCCATGCCAGTATTGTTGAATCATAAGTGCATTTTATCTCCCTTATATTATTTCTTAAAAACCCCTATACATCACCAATATTATGTATGAGCTTCAGTGCATTATACTTCCAATAATTTATACTTCCATTTAGGGGAGCTTGACAATAACTTGTAGTCACAACAGCATCTCTAATACTCTATGGACAACTCGTACAACTCACAGCATCACAGTGCCACATCTAATTTACCTTCTGCTCTGGGTGGTGGTGGTCGTGGTGGTGGTTTGTCTGCATCCTCCAGTCGACTACGGCTGTAGGAATGTCCATATAAAACAGGCGTTGCTGGTCGGTCAAGTTGGCTTAAGGAAACATCAACGATGGGTCCTCTCGAGCGACCACTCAGCCTGGCCAAATTGTTCTTGTCTTCTGCGGATTCTGCAGAAGGATTTCTGTAGTCACTGCGGGTTGGAGGCTGTACATAAAGATTTTGTGAAGTGTAGCTGGTTCGCAAGTCTGACATCTCCATATTGGGCATTGGGGTGTGATTTTCTGTAACACAAAATTCAAGAACACTAGTTACAGATCTAGAGATGAAGTTCAAATTTGCTAGAACTGCCTTCATAAAATACAGATTAACACCTTCGCCTCCAGCTATACCTTCCATGGCCTAGATTTTTGCTTCTGCGTACTCTAAAGATAAGGACAAGATATTTTGCAAATAATAACGGATATACAGGGTGAAAACATTTGTCGTGGGATCACTTTGGGAAATGATTGAGGGGTTCTAGGCAATCACTTTAAGTGGTCACATCATGGGTCTCTGCCGCATAGTTACCACGATAATTAGCATTAAAGAAAAAGTGCACTATCCCAACTTATAGGTTTCAGATACTGCTAATGACACTTCCATTGCCTAGCCCAGGGATATTCAACTGGCGGATCCGGACCGCGACGCAATTTTGTCCGGACCGCGACAATATACAGGACAGTTTGAAATAGCATGATAAATTACTAATTCATGATTTTTTTTTTGAAAAAGAAAAAGTTGATTCTGATTGTGTCCAATTTCACATGCACAAAAGATTTGTATGGTTGAATAGGAGCAAAATCTTCCAGCCATGCCACTACTAAGCTATTACCAGCTACAAATTCCCAACCTTACTGCCATGATATCTTACCCTTAGCATAGTTGAGAGGATCATAACCTAAGTGGTTTTGATGACACTCTACTGGTCTTGTGACGGCATCCCTTTTAATGACCAAGTGCAACTTTTCTTTGGAATTTTCAATCATTTTCCTTGCTTCTTTCAGTGTCATTGTTTCAGTTGAGTAATTGTTGATTTTCATAAGCAGATCACCTTCTTGAATACTGCCATCTTTTTCCAAGAGACTTCGATTGGTAACTTCCTTAATGTAAATCTTGCAGCCAAGAATGATACCAAAATCTAGAAAGTCAGAGTAAATGACTTTAGATTAACTGCCAAGCTTTGCATGAAGTGACCTTTACCTTCCTTCTTCTTACTCTTGGATAATGTGATACGCAGCATCTGGGGTTCTGGTGTAATGGGTAGCACAACTCGTCTCTTCACCACCAACGCTACTGTTGGACCACTATCGCGCAGCACTTGAACTGCCATTGCATAATCAACATTTTCCAGAGACACACCATTGGCACTTAGAATGCGGTCATTTACTCTGAAATAACATCCAAACACACATGACTATGTCATTACATTGTCATTATCTACTCACTGCAGTTTTCCTTCTGCTGGTCCTGCTTTCAGCACATCAGAGATGGCAATGGATGGATCCCCATTGGCAAAGTGGGGATTGTCCCGTCCTCCACTCACAGCAATGCCAAATCCATATCCTGGAACCCGTGTCAGTGTCACAGTGTGGTACTCCCATACCACACGTTCTCCACCCTGCAAAAAATTAAATTAAATTAAATTAAATTTTTAAAAAAGGAATGGAAATATTTCCCATAGAGCATGTCCAGTATTCACACAATCACAATACTGCAATGAGCCTGCTTCAAGGTGAAATGGAAGATACAAAATAATAGCAACTTTCAAGCATATACAGGAAGTACCCGTTTTACTTAGCGATCAATTTTACGCCGTTTCACATTAACGCTAGTTTTAAAATTCTTTAGAAAAATTTTAAGATAAACAACACAATCTAACCATAAACACAATCATCACTGAAACACTTCTGCCATCAGTCCAAACACAGGGGGTCTTCCTTTGGTTTTTCCTGGTGCCTTCTGGCAGGTTATTTCGATATACTGTATACCAGCGGTTCTCAAACTTTTTGGGCTGCGGAACCCTATTTACCTCATAATTCTTTCGCGGAACCCTGAACCCTAATCTTAACTCATAATTTGTGCTAGGAATACCTATAAGTATTAGGGCAAGGTTATGTTAATTTTTTTTTCAAGCCAATCATGCTATTGTTTTTTAGGTACAAAAATTGATTTTTTATATTTTCCCTATCTTTTGCGGAACCCCTACGCTGGTGTCACGGAACCCTAGGGTTCCGCGGAACACAGTTTGAGAACCGCTGCTGTATACTATACCCGAATACCGGATAGTTGGTCTCAGCACTCCCCGAAGTAGTCTAGCCATTGTTAAATACCCAATGTGTACTACTGCAGTTGTTGCTAAAATGAGGAAATGAGCCCTCAGATGGCCTTCAACCTGGAACCTCCCATTAATTAATTTTTCAAATATTCGGCATGAAAAACAGCAATATTAGTACTGCCTATGGAAAATTTTTGGAAATTTTGGAACCTATCTCATTTACTTACATTATAATTTTGTCTCAGCGTTTTTCGCTGGATCACTTTACGCCGCGTTTTGCTGGAACCAATTAATGGCATAAAACGAGTACTTCCTGTATTAGTTGTACAATCAAATTATCGGATATTCTGAGGCGCTCAATCTTGCACATTGATAGTTCAGTCAAACCTAGAAAGTAAGACTAGACATAGAAGTAGGACTTAAGGAGTCCTTTCTACCCCCGAGTTTCACCTCGGAAAAAACACCTCCGTAGTCTACTATTTTGTTCCGTAATTTGACATCGACTTCTAATATAAAAATTGTTCTATGCTAAGAAGATATCCCTCTGTCGTCGCCGCTTGTCACTTTTTCAAAATATCCATTATTTTGGCCAATAAAAATTCCGAAATATGGCGAAATCAGGATTTTTAAAGCCTTCTCTCAGCGCGGTGGTAAGCAAAATTCCAAATTTGTAACAAGCAGCGCCAAAGGAGTCGGAGATTCTCTTTTGAATGGCACTGACCTTATAATTTTCCCGTGACCTGTGACCCAGAAAATAGGAGACTACGAATGCAGATTTTAACATACAGAACTCTCAACAGATGGCGAAAAAGTCGCTGGCAAGGTCAGCCTAAACACTCCGGGCCGAGGCTCCGCCTACATGGCCGCACCTTTGGGGAAAGAGGGTCTCAGGGAAGGAAAGGACACCGTGAAGATTTTGCCTTAGGCTGGCCATATAGTTGGGTTGTTCACTCTCTGTGGGACCCCTGACCCCAGAGAAATTCCTCAAACCCCTTCAAAGTGCGATTGAAAACACAATCACTTGACCCCTACTGGTGGAAGTAGCAATAAAAGCAGATTAAGCTTTAATTTTTTCCCCACTTTTGTTTATTCATACCTCTGGTCCTTCCTAGTCAATGTCCGAGTCACCGTTCACTAATTAGACATGTATGGAATGCCTTCTGTCACCCTATGTGTATGAGAGTTTCACTCTCCGGGAATGGGCAGTGGGCACTCACGCACAGCTCCATGCGAGGCTCCATGTCAGTGCCTATAGCTCCGTAACATTTAGTTTTCCAATGTGCCAATATGATGGCTTTTGACTTTGGCTCTTTTTTGAAAGTGACATTTGATTGCAAAAATCTCGCTTTTTTACCACTGATTTGCACAGCTGTCGGAAAATTTACATTTTTTTGCCGAAAAGGGGAGACATATGACATCATGCATTTACTGCTCTGTTAGGTAAATGTAATTATCTCTACATAACAGGCGCTATTTGTAATTTGATCAGATTTACGGGCGCCCTGCCCGTAAATCTGGTCAAATTACAAATAGCGCCTGTTATGTAGAGAGGCAACCACGCATCAGCGGAGCAAATCCTTATGGGAAAGGGCCTAGCTTGACCTGGACTAAAACATATCTCACACTCAATTTGCCGCCCCTTGATATCTGCCGCCTTAGGCAACTGCCTACTATCCATTTAAAAAAAAAAAAATTGGCCCCTGTGTTTGACTCTTAAATACCTTCCAGGAAAATGCTCTAAAAATATTAAAATAACCTTATATACATCGTTAGAAGCTTGTTTAAATCTACGTAACATACAGGGTGTCTAGACTTTTTTGTCCGAACAATTATCGGAATTATTGCACTAAGCTGCTTATTTTTTAGCAGTGACTTGCAACCAGTGATGCTCTGGCTTTATCAGTTGAGGGATGTGCCAGGAATGTTGTGGCATATTCTGGCTACATAGCTAGAAGATACATATAGGCTTTTCCGATAACTGTTCGGACAAAAAAGTTGACACCCTGTACATGCGAGTTGATTACCTATCTTCATTGTGTAATTGAAGGGGTCGGTGCAATACTGCCCTAACCCTCCCAAACCTGATTTTGAGAAAACTGCAGTTGAAAGTTTGAGAGGCCATATACATCCCATATACCATGTGACTTATTTCATTTGATTTCTCAGTGACCGATGGCAGAAACTGCACAATTTCAATGGATTTTATTAGATACATGAGTGTAGTACATGGAAGTGTGCTTAACTCAATTTGTGTCATTTGGTGGGTTAGGGCGGTATTGCACCGACCCCTTCAATTGTTTATCGCAACAAGAACACGTGAAAGTGTCATTTTTTGACAAGTTCCCGACGTTACGCCGTAAAATGAATTTTTTGCATGACACTTCTCCGAGGGCAAAAAATTCTCCCTGTGAACCCTGGATAGTGCTAATCTTTCTCTATCTAATGATATATTTGAAACTCAGAAATCTCCATTTTGTGTAATCATAATTAAGTTAATTGCAACCCTCAGTTATCTCGGCCGTTTATAATCCGAAATACTTCGCGAAAGTATCGACGGCACGCCAGAAATGTGCGTTATAAAATTACACCTTGCTCTGTTGCACTAAAAAATTTAAACGTATTTAAAACTATCGCCGTCTATTCCCGCCAGAAAGCGGGCTGGGTACTATTATACTAAACTTACTAAAACAATGCGGTACTTTTAAAAATTTTAGTGTAATAGAGCACAGTGTAAGTTTATCACGCACCTTTCTGGCTTGCAGTCGATACATTCGCGAAGTAATTCGGATGAGAAACGGCCGAGATAGCTGATGTGTGATGTAATGATAGATGATGTGTGAAATTAACTTCATTATGATTACACAAATAGCGATTTCTAAGTTCCAAATATATCATTAGATAGACAAAGATTTGCACTGTCCAGGGTTCTCAAGGGGAATTTTTCGGCCTCCTGAAAGTGTCATAAAAAATTCACTTTGCTGCGTAACGTCGGCAACTACTCAAAAAATGACCCCTTTCCGTGTTCTTCTTCTGATAAAAAATTGCGCAATAAAGATAGGTGAACAATTCGCATGCATGTAACGTGGATTTAAACAAGCTTTCTAACGACGTATAACGTTTATTTTCTTGGAGCATTTCCCTGGAAGTTATTTAGAGTCAAACAGAGGGTCAATATTTAAAAAAATTGATAGTAGGTTGCCTTGCCGTAAATCCGGTGCTGGTTGTGAGCACACCTTGAGCATGACGAATTCTGGAGGATATTTGAGGGGCTCCCAACAAGAGTGGTTCAAGTCACAAAATGTTGTTTCCGAGAAAATGGGACTCAAAGTTTATGACATATACGGTACAGTAAAACTTCTATAATAGCCCAGGCATTTTAGGTTTTGACCCGGTAAAAAATAATGTAAATCTGAAAATTGCAGGAAATGTTCTGTTAAGTGTGCTGAACAACATACTAAA
>JYFJ02008717.1:0-11614 GCA_000934665.2 Catajapyx aquilonaris | reverse complement strand
TGCGAAGGAACAGTCGCCATCTTGGCCAGAGATGTCGGCTGCAAATTTTTTTTCTCTGACTCTCAACCAAGGAGACACGGGATTTGAACCCACATCTCCCGATTGAGAGTCCGATGCGTTACCACACAGCCACGCTATGCTGCAACGAGAGTGTGAGTGTTGGAAGGGTCTAGCCTATTTACCAGATGCACTTCAAAAAGAAATAAATGTGAAATGAGAGATGAAGTGACAGCGGGAAAGGTCCGCAGCGATAAAAAGAAACGACGCCTTCCTTTCAGGATTCGATCCTTCAACCTTCTGGTTACGAAGAGAGAGTCTTAACCACTAGACCACTGCGCTACTTCGATACTGACACTCTCTCCAGCATGTACTTATTGTAAAGAAAGGGCGCCACAAAATTCAACAATCACCATAAAATATTTGATTTAGGTTACATTTTTTAACCTTATTAGTGTGCTAATAAGTAAAAGAATGTGATAATTTGTGTTCCAGTATATTCTTAAAAAATATTCGTGTGCCAAAAAAAAACTGTTATGATATCTTTTCATGGGATATTTTTAAAAAAATGTGGTGTAAAAATTTTCCTGGTATAAAAATATCCGTGGTATAAAAATTCACGTGGTATGAAAATTCACGTGGTATGAAAATTCACGTGGTATGAAAATTCCCGCGGTATAAAAAACAGGCCTCAGCCGCTTACTTCTGTCCCTATCCTATCCCAAAAAGCAAAATAAAATGAAAGCAAAGAGTTCCAGTCAAAACAAAAATTTCCCCCCTAAAGAGCCGCCGGCTGATACCGGGGTATGAATTATTATTAATTATTATTACTGTTGCCCAATTTTTTTGGTGCTTCCAAAAATGGGAAATTCGCTGGAATTGTTGTATACGTGTCCAAGGTGACTACTTGCTACTTTGAAGGTGGCAAATGTTAATGTTTTCATGAACACAGTCCGGGAACTTTTCGATCACACCTCGTACACCTTTAAATTTTGTTCTTTTCATGACAACTATTCACATGGCAATCAATGATATACATGAGAGCTTCATTAGTACTAAAAAAATAACCAAGTATTCTGTACGGTCGGGCACGGGAGAGGGTCCTGGCCCTTGGGACAGGGGGGTGGAGAGGGGCGTGTGACACCACGAGTTGCCGCACCGGGTGACAACAACACTAGCGACGCCACTGGGTCCAGCTACCAAATAATTACATTTGGGCGCATTTGGCATGGAATCACCTAACCGCAATTTTCATAGCGGTCGTCACTGATATTATTAAAATTAGTCTTACCGCATTTGCAAACTAGCAATATTTCAATGAGCACTGTCCGGTGCATGCTGAAACTTTGACATTTTATGCTACCTATATTATTGTTTAAAAAATTTGACAGCAACCACTGTAACATGTATGAGCAGCCTATGTGGTATATTGATCGTGGGCGTTGTAATACTTTAGTAGTGAAATTGTAGCCTTTAAAAATGCCTGAAGTTCAAACTGTAAGCCTCACTCCAAAAGTGTACTGTACATGGTAAAAATGTACGCATTTTTTTCTCCCAAACTAAGTGAACTCTTTAATAATGCAAGGTTCTAAAAAATAAAAGTCACTCGTTGGTACTTCAATTTAAAACCAGTAAAATTTTCTGCAGCAGTTCTGGCGCACTATCTTCAAGTTAGTCCTACTCCGGTGAATTTTTTTGCAAATCCCGCTTAGTAGGCTTGTCAGCTTTAGTTCGGGCCCTTTTAAGACCAAAGCTCTGGTAGTCCTGCAGCCAGCTTACCATTCCAGCGTCAAAAAGCCACACTACTGTGAAAATCTGCGCGAAAGATTTTGATGTCACCAGGCACATCCATCCTGCCGAAATAAAAGGCCCTCGACCCAAATCCGGCCACACCCTGTACATTCCCGTCCTCTAGAATCATTTACGAAACACCCTTTAGTTGCGACCATCCCATTGTCATCTGGCCCACAATCGCTTGATAGCCATCCATCGCGATAATAAGCCAATTTTGCCCAATTATCCTGCGGATAAGCTCAATTATTTTGAGCGACCCGTTCCAAAGTGATATGCTAATGATCCACTAGAACACTCCCGATTAATTAATTCAACCATACACCTTGATTCAACCAAATTTTTAAACCCGCATCGTCACTACTTCCTATTGTAACCACCACCAGCTCTAGGATCGGTTTTAATGACCCCAGAGGCTAATTATTAACCCCCCCTCCCCGCTAATGCATACCGCACCTTCAAAGTGTATATAGACTCTTCCCGAAATTTGAGCACAAAGCTCTTGCAACTTGGTGGGTCTCAAGTGCCCAATGCTCCCATGAGACGCCAAGTTTTTTTTTGTTTGAAAGACTCACTAATGAGTTGGTTGTGCCAAGAGAGTAACCTAAACTAGACGACGACCCCGAAAATGAAGTGTAATTAATATACATTGGGATGACACCCAATCCTTCAAAAATGATTCTAATATATCACTCAAGTGCTGACTGACACTTATTCATGTGAAATAGTGCGAGGCATATCTTTTCTTCGATCATCTGATAGGTTTGATATGAAAGGCTACACTATTTTTTATTAGGTTGTCTGATCTCCTGGGGTTTCATGCACTTTTGTTTGGGGGGATCAATTGAATTCCGAGAAGGGGGGGGGGGGTGAAACTTTGCGCTGAAAGTTTTTCTTCCAATTGATTTCGGTTACATTGTCATAAAACCGGATACTTGCTGGGGCCCAAATCGATGTGAGAAACGTCGTTCGAGTGGAAGCACAGCCCTTTTATTAACCTAGCTGGCCGTTATCGGACTTATTAATCCTCCTTCTGAGATTTGGCCTCATAATAATTGAGAAAATCGTCGAGTTTTCAAGTATTGGTATTATTTTGGCATATACAACTAATGGGTTGCAGCTGTAATGAGGATTAAATCTTTCAACTTATTGGCAGGTTGAGCAGTGGGGCCAATTAAAAAATTGGGGGAGGGTTGCTAGATGTAAATCCTTCTCGCCGAAGGAATCGGTCGTGCCCTTAATTCCTACAAGCTTGAAGCCAGCTGGCTTCCTCTAGGGCCCAATACTCTTGGAGAAGATCAATGATGATTATAAAGATGCCAGCAGCCAATCTTCTGCCTGCGACGTCCACATTTCATCCCCCCAAAAAAACTTGGCCCCAGTTCCCCCCAAAAATATCACCAAAAAATGGACTTCGGGTCAGTCCATCATGTGGCTTTTCAGTTTGTGTCAACATGTGTACACTGATCGATAATGCCCCAGTTTGATCATATCTATAAGGTCACATATCAACATTGCGGCTCATAAATATAAAGAGAGCGGTGAGGTAGGAACAACACAGTGGATTTTTTGTGTGGGTGTGTGTGTGTGTGTTCGAAATGGCCATAGGCAGAATTTGCAAATCTGATGAAGTCGCGCGGAGGCCTTTTCAATTCGGCATAATTCAAATGACGTGTCTTTTCGAAAGCGGTGCGCTCTACTGGCGGCAGACATAGTGCAAAAATCCGGATGCTAGCAATTGGCCACCACCAGAAAATTCTGGCTGTAATCCGACATGGCCAGGAGCCAGGAAAACAAATGAATATGGCCCACGTCACCTGGTGTGCGAAAAAGTCATATATATTTTTTTTGCGACTTCTTCAAGAGTTTCTTGTACAGTACAAGAGTGCGATAGAGTGCGTAGGCGAGTCAAGTCTTTTGATGGGTTCATTCCCTATGGACCTAGGGGTGCTTAAATTTTCATGTGAATGGGACTCAGTTTCGTTGAGCGTGAAATGGAATAGAAACGTTTGATGCTGCTACGGAGGTTTATGAGGAGATTTGATTCGAGCAGAGAGAGAAAAGTTAAAGACAGTATGTTAAATGTGATGGAAATGTGACCTTTTGGCTTTGAGAGGATAGTAAAAACACATTGTGGTATTACACGTTTCTAATTTTGGCGAAAGTAAATTCCGCGATGTACTGTAATATTCTATTACAACAATATTCCGCAAGAAATGTTTCATGCCCATGGGATTATTATGATTGTTATTAATACGTATTACTGACAAATTGATCCTTCAGCTGCACAATATATGATAACGAAATATATTCGCTGCACAATATTAATTGTAAACAACCACTTGTTGGAAATGTGATTGATATACGTATGTTAATGAGATTAATGTACATTGTACATTTGTGGCAATGACGGTAAACAAACTAGTAATTTTTCTCTTTATGTGCTGCAAATGTGCGAAAAATGTATCGAATTTGTGGTTTATTTTTTAAAGATCAAAGGCAACTAAGCATGGAATATTTATACGTATTCGGTGTGCTATCATATGTTAAGTTGAATTTTGTGGGAAATTATTTTAAATTACTTTTACGACCAATCCTATATACCTATACTTTTGGAATGCCGTTATAATAATGCACGTTCTGACTAATTAGATTGTCAGTGTTGTTACCTGAGACCTTTGAAATGTATAGCCATGTCCTATGAAAGCCGTTATTGCGAGTATAAAAAGGTATATACGTAGTACATACGCACAGTATAGGTCCAGCATAGTCTGTTCAATGTTTCACCTTCCATTTCTAAGCACAAAGAGTCCATTATATGAGGCTTAAAATTTTCAACTGTGCAAACAGACTCTTTCTTATCAAAATAATATCCCACATGTACTCTGTGCATATCACAAAGCATTGCCTCCACATGATGTATAGGAACCGTTTCGGTTCAGTTCGTTTACAAGTCCAAAAATAATTCAAGAAGTGCCTGTGCAGCTTGGAATCCGCAGTTGGCTGTACGTACTCGTTAGCCACCGAGCTGAAATAATTCATTCGTCCGATAAATGAGTCACGTCTGTATTTATACAGGTTGTGATCAGATCTGATGGACTTAATGCTGTTAAATGTTTGATAAATCCACCAGTGGATTTCGGTTCCTGTATATTAGATCATCGACGCGGATATTTCTTTCGTTTTTTTCTCTCTCTCTCTCCCGAATTCGTCCGGGGGAAAGCTCATATCTGCCAGCACGGTGGACGATTATTGAGGAAAAATGGCATTCGGTAATGATCTCCTGGTTGTTTATTATCGAATCGAATGACGGCCCCGGAGGAGGAAAAATAACTCACTTTTTCCCCCCCTCTCGACCTCTGACCAGGCAAGTAACTCACTTTCCCGATCTCTGGCCGTTTGTGCCCGGACGTAAGGTAATTTATGGCCAATAATGCCACGTTAAGGTTTAGGATATCTTCAAATTCGCTTCCATTTTTAGAGTAAAAAGTAGCGAAAGATGTAACTCGGTGGAACTATTTATAGGAGTGAATGTACAGTAATATGAAAGTGAGAGAAACTATTCATCCTGGAATTGCATGCATTCAAGCGAGAGATGTCTTGATTAGCCTAGCCCACCTTAGAAATTTGGGCTGATCGGTTTTGATGAGAGACATGCCGGAAGTTCCTCTCTCTGCCTGCTTCTGCCCTTATCAAAGTACCCGAGAAAGCAGAGTCTCCCGGAGTCAGTGTCCACATGCCAACTACTATACTATATAGCACTGAAACTCTAGAAAGGGAAGGCACACCGCTAATGAATTTCGCTTTCAGTGGATTCCACTGTTTGCAGCAGGTAGGATCCCAGACGAAATTTATTTCGCGCTTCTCTGGTCCTTTCTACTCGGCAAGAGAGATATTACGTGCCTCGCATTCATGAGGACACCTTTAAAAGCGGCAAAATTTCCTAGACTATTTTGCTCATTTTCAACTCCACGTCTTCTAAACGCCGCTGTGTGATTATTCAGTTAGATATGGTTCGTTATAATGTATCTCTGCAGTATATGATATTTACGAGTTTTCTGTCCCTAGATTGAAATATATTTTTCTACTCAGGTAGACGTGTAGACATTTTGGAAAACAATATCGATGTACAACGCCTTGTTTTTTTTCGTTCTATCGTACTTATTAAAATGTACCTTACAATGCAGTGAAAATTAGTAATTAAGGATGGAATTTGCTCGTTACTGCTAACTTAGCAGTACCAGTGTAAGCAATGGTAGTCTACTGCTAAGTTAGCAGTAACAAGCAGTTGGACGAAAATTCCACCATATGAATTTATTGCAAATTGTTGTCGGTAATTTTATTGATTGGTATAGACTTTCTACCTATACCAGATGTTACCGAAAATATATTCGATGTACTGTATAAATAAATGAACTTACCAAGTAATGTTGGCCATCCAGTTAGATCTGCGAAGGCAATTCATGACGCCATTTACGCCACTAACGACCCTTGACTCACATTAACACCACAAGCACTGACATACACCACTATACTGTATATTCTTATGAGAGGAATCACACGAGCGACTACATGCACAGGAGCCGATGGGTCCTTCTCCATGGAAGGAGCCCGACTGAGCTGCGTGTGCCCAAGCCACGCTCTGAAATAGGCCCTGTGCGCGATGTATAGACTGTACTATGTTGGATATGTGGCAGACACGCGGGCCCTCGAGGCGCATTCATTCCTCGCTTCTCCGGAGATGCGCGAAAGCGGACATTATGGCTTGTTAAAAAAAACGCTGTTGGTGTAAGTCAACCAATTACTGGGTAATCTTTCTTCGACCCTATACAGCTGCATTGATATGGCCTATATAACTTTTCTAATATGAAATGGAAACCGCGCTTCCTCAATCCAGACTCAAAAAGAGAGTGTTTCTCTTTTTGAGTAACATATTTTAATATCTTTAAAGAGGCAATCTGATGCTACTGACAGAACCGTTCATTCATTAAATACGGTATACTTACCTCCCTGAAGACCTATCGTAACGTTTGCACACCTAAGAATCTCAAGGAAAAATAAAGGTATTTTAATTGAATTTTTATTTTTTATTGTTATTACATTTAGTGAAAATTAAGGCTTTCTTTATTATAGCAAGCATGGTCTTACTGATGCACATAAATGGGAACACCATGTGAATTCAAAAAGGTAATTGACGTTCATCTGCATTGTAGGACTTCGATGTCTAGTTTCTGTTGATCCTGCTGGTGAATCATCACCAGCAGGATCATCAGGTCATTCTCCGCCCCTTTTGCGGCTCCTCCAAGATGGTTCTCCAGAATGACAGAAGGAGCGACCTGAAACTGAGGAAGAGGGCAGTAGAATGTCGAAGGTGTCAAGCCAAGCAGTCAAATCTTGACTGGCATTTATGGTGGAGCTTCTTCCAATACTATCTCTCACTGAATGAAATAAGCTGGTGGTAGGTATGTACAGAATATGAGGGAAGAAAATAATAAATACCAAAGCAGAAATTTTACTCCTTGTTTCCCATGGCCTTCCTGTTATATGCTTTTAAAAAATTGCAACTTTTTTGTAGTGGAGAGTTTTCTTTCGCGTATGCAGGGTTGGGTGACAAAATGAAATATTCTAGTCCAGCATGAGTGTGTGATTTGATGGTGTAGGGAGTTTCGTAAAAGGCGAATATCAGCCTGAAGATACTTCACTGAAAATATAGCTTGCAATAAGAACCGACACAAACGAGTATGCGGGGAACCATGACGTGGGGTCCTGTTGGACCCCACTAGAGAATGGGTCCAAAAACAACGACTTATCTACATTTTGGTAGGTGTGAAAATTATGAAACAGGATTTGAACCATGAAAAATGAAGGTTTTTTTGAGGAATACATGGAGTTTCAGGTCATTATTGTTTCAAGGTCACTCATTGTGATGCATTTAAATTCCTTTGGGGTCCTACAAGACCCCACGACATGGTTCCAGGGTTAATTTAATGTGGCTGTCAAGTTGAAAGTGGCAATGGCTCTATGACATTTTAGGCTTTTAAATTGTTTCATATGGCTTCATACCTTTGGACATCCATCCTGTCAATTGAAGAGGGGTTGTGGGTCATACCAAATGAAAGGAAATGGACAATAACCCTGATGCTCTGTCTTGGCCCTTGGTGAGGAAGCTCCTCACTGATGGCTCAATGTTGGATCCTCTTCATGCCGGTTATTGTTTATGAAGATCTATGGTCCATTCCAGTAGTATATTACACAAGGTTTCTGGGATTGGTAATGCACATGGAAGTATAAATAGATAAAAGATAATTAAAAAGTCAAATAATTTATTGCCAACGTAGAGGAAACATAAATTGTTACGTCTATGGCTGGATGCCTCCCTTTCCACCATTTTGGTTCTAAATCCCAGCCATTTTGACCCATACAATTCATCCTTGTGTGCAAAATGAGCTACGAAAACATCCAGTTCGCAAATGATGAGGCAATGAGAGTGACATCCATTGCATGAGAGTGGCAATGGCAAACAGAAATACATTACACATACTCTAGTACCACTTAAAAATAAAGAGTAACATGTCACCCTCCATGAAACATTTTCACTGAATTAGAAAATTGTTCAATTCCAGCTCCAATAAAAAATGCAATGAACTCCGAAAAAGTCAATTATTAGCACGATTCTGCACACTGGTACCACTCCACACATGCCACGTACTACCGTAACTTCTAACCTGCAGAAAAAACACACTTAATCACATCAAATTAGACCTCGCTTCTTCTTGTAATCCTCCAGGTTGAGCGACCTCCGAGGCGCAGACTCGCGAACTCCTTCTGGTGTCTTCAAAGTCACATTTATAGGTGCACCTGTGAAAAATATTGCCATTATTAATTGGGTCACTACGTGCCATGTGACAGTAGCACTCACTTGGCAGTGGCATTTCTAGGTTTATCTTGATATCAAAGTTGTGAGCCGAGAACAAGTCTCCCATTTTGTTGGGCTTGTCTTGACCACCTCCCCCAGTGGATGTCGGCTTGTCCTCAGCCACATTCTCTTTCTTTTCCTCAACCTGCAAAGACAACCAGCATATTGGACAATGCAAGCTTTATGATCTCTCTCTCTCATCTATTTCTGGACTGCGTTTAAAGTGCTGCCTGCCTATTCATGAGTGCAGACTTCTCATGAAGGTCTTACGAGGGTTTACTTGCACAGTGGTTATATTTCTCAGCCTCTTTTCATGAAGCATTGGCATGATTTTGTTCCATTAGTTGCAGATCCCCAGGAGTAAAAGTTCTACTACTTTTATTAACCAAAAGACTCATTAGTACTCACTTCTATAGGTACTTTTGGTGTGACGGGCTCTGGCTCTGTTGGGGCCCCCAGAGATTTGTGAAGCATGCGTGGTTTTGTGCTACGACGAGTGAAGGGGTCGTCTACCTTCTTTCCCTTGTTGGCCAAGTTTTCCTCCTGAAAGATGTCAACAGACATTAGAAATTGAATCCTCCGATCAAAATTCAGATCAAAATTCACAAGTTGGTGGTTTTCGGTATTAAAAATTTAGTCTCTACCTCCACTTTCCTCTCTTTCAAACAGACATTCTCCTGAAAATAATACTTGCCATAATTGCTTTCTCCGCCTCCTCAACATTCCTCTTTCGATTGCGCTCATTTATGTAGCTGATGCTCGATATACTGGAAGTCCTCAATTTGTCCAGTTCCACTGCCCGTTCCTCCAACTCCTGCAACTCCTTGCCAATTTTTGACGCCTCATCATCGTCACCCCTGATAACCAGAGAAGGCCCACATTGAAGACTGATGAACATGCCTGTCACAACAACAGACTAACCTGCCAACAGCCATCTCCCGCTCCTTGATCAATCTAGTCTTCTTCATGGCATAGTTGTAGGTTGTCTTCTTGAACCGTTCCTTCTCCTTAATTATCTGCCATTATAAAGATCATGACATTATTCCATTTCAAATGTACATGACAACCCATCATATAATGGGATTATATTAGACAAAGAAATGATCATTCATTAAAATGTTCTTACAAGCTAATTGTGGTTTGCCCTGTATAATGTATACAATACTCACTTGCTCAATATCCTCCTCCTTGTACTCATAATTAATTGCATCAGCCAGTTCCTTCTGCTTTCGATCTACCTCCTCTATTGCAGGCATGGTAATTCCCTGACACATGCAAGTGTCCCTCCACTTCTGAAATTCACTGTCGCTGAACTCCTGGTTGCTCACAAACTCCAAGCGAAACACCCGCTCATTTGCACCATGTCTGGAAATCAGGGATTCATTATAAGCAATGCTTTGGAAAATTAACATCTATCTGAACTTAAATAACTTACTTTAGTTTGAATCCTTTGTTTGTCCTGGTCGTTCCCAGCTGATATATCTTCCCTGTTTCAACAACATCAATCACCTCTGCTACCTACACAAAATCAATCCAATCAGATCTCATGTCACCTGTAAATGAACCAGTACACCAGACGTACCCTATACACTGGTCGGCCGTTGTTAGTACCAATGCCAATCCGCACAAAGCATCCTTTTGCCACCTTTGTAAATATTGGTAGATGAATCCATCTATGTAAAAAAAAAAGGTATGTTATAAAGAAATTACTAAACATGAAAAATTCCTTCAATAATACTAGATGCAAGTCAAGCTTACCTTTCAATTTTGTGCCTAGACAACTTGATTTTATGAAGCTCCTCTTTGGTGCTAATATACTGTGGCCTTTTTGGCTTCCCACGACTTGACCTAAAAAGAGTGACAAAGGTCAGTAACACATCTCACTTGGTGTAATCTATTCACAAGGTTTGCGTCGTCATTAGTAATACAGGAAGTCGCTGGTCTATGAATGGGGTTACATTGCTGAGAAAGTCTGTCAGTCAGATTTGTATGTAGGGTCCTAATTCAGATCCCCTTGAACAGCACATATATGGTAATGCAGCCAACTCCACATATAACAGACTTCACAGGACTGTACGTGGAAATCAGTCTTCTATAACCAAGGTCTGTTATAGCCAATTGTAATAATAATAGCCACTAGCATAAAGATGCTGTGCCAATGAACTGCTTTTGCCATGTGGGTTTGTTTACATGCCTGAAAGAAAGTAGTTTCCAAATTAGTAATTAATTATGCAGTATTTATGTTGAGCTTGGTGCCAGTCAACATACACAGAAATGATTGAGAGTGGAGGGATAATTTATTACGAATTATCCTTATGGACAGCCTTGGGAGCCCACTCATAAGTACAGACTGTCGTAAGTTGGGTCATTCGTAAACCAAGGACTTTCTGTATATCAGGCACCTAACGCGTGATATCTTCTATATTAGTGGCTCTCAAACTCTTTTGATCGCAACATAAATTATTATGATGCAGTATAACCAGTTGTACTGGGTTGATTCTATTTTTTGTGCATCAGTTAGCAACGTTTCATAGTGTGCATCTTATCTTTAATCCCTTCAGCCTAGGGCTCTTTTCCGCATGTTAAGCTACATGGGGCCAAAAGGGTTAAGCAGCTGCTATTGAGAAGGAACCAAATATGATATGACGATAGATAACCTCCTAAAAGTGCTGGAAAACCTGCTTAAAATAAGCATGTTATTCAGTGCCAAAAGTCAGCCATTTGAAACAGGTACATTTTGGAACATGCATTAAAAAACCTAACTGGGTGATTCCAGGTGAGATCAGATAAAATAAAATCAGATGTCCACCCTACATTTTTTTTAAATTCTGAAATTTGGCATACGGAAACGTTATGTTCACACGTGATTGTGTGAATTTTTTCAACCCGCTAGCATCCATAGGTCACGAG
>JYFJ02008716.1:0-11614 GCA_000934665.2 Catajapyx aquilonaris | reverse complement strand
AGTGTGGCTGATCAGGAGGAGGTCTATTGTCTGATCTGGATGGGTTTCTCTCTGGTGATACATCATCTCGCCCGCTAGGCGGCTCTGTATTACAACACCGGCCTTGCATATAATCTTGTTTCATGGTTGTTTTGTATACCTATGGCCATGAAGATTTTCCAGTTGACCCATTCAGTCAGGCTAGTGGAAATGTGGAATTAACAGTGAATGACTGCTCTAACTCCTCAATGGGCAACATGGTCGGAAGCAGAAGGGGGTAGACTTGCCTGCAAAGGTGTCTGCCTGACTTGCACGGTAAGTTATCGAATACATTTTAAGAACGACAATAATAATCGCGATATGTGGAATGTCAGATGTCATCACGTGTCCTATACAGGGTGACTCTAAACGTCTCTTCTTCGCTGACTAGCCTGCTCTTAAAGGGAAAATAACTATGCATTATTTTTTCGGTATACATTACGACATTCACCCTTGTGTTGTTGCAGCACTGTCATCACTGTTTTCACTTACAGAAATAATGCCCAGAAGAAAGCAACCCTTGCCAGCCTGCAGGCTAAGCCTGCGTTGCGTAGCAAGACTAGCAATTGAAGCTGGCAAGAATTGCGATTCTACGCTAAAGTTTCTTATCAACAAATTTGTATGCAAAATTCCGACTACGTTGGCCAATGACTACATGGCCGAGCTGATTCAAGTATGCTGCGAAGAAAAGGATGCTCCAGTGTTTGGATTTGATATTAGACAAACCTTTCATACCGACTGTAAAAAGCTAGTGCTTTTCAGTGAACGAAAGTGCATGTTACCTAATTGGATCATCTTTCAGGTGTTCAAAAACTTAGACAATCTGCCCGCACTCGAGGTTCTTCATATTAACGAGGAAATACCGCAAGGATTGATCCAGTACGCGACCCAAATGTTGCTTAAGCACATCCCACACCTCAGCAGATTAATCTCAATCAATCTGGCCAACATATGTTCAAGAGAGGTCCTGGCGAAAATACTAAGTCACTGTCCAGCCATAGAAGACATCTATTTCTGACTATTATGTCAGTCCAGGTTGGGACAAAATGCTCGCAGAGTGTCCCAATTTAAAGCGAGTCAGCTTCAATGGCGGGACAATTTCACTCTCGCCTGAAAACGGATTGTATTTGCTGGAAAATCTTGAACATTTGGAATCGTTGCGCGTTTACGACCTGCAATGTTTTCTTAAGGTGGAAATGAAGCGACTTGCTAATCAAATGAGAGTCTAGAATTGGAATGTTAATAAGAAGGGCTAAAATCAGGGAAACATACGCGACCGATGCAGCAGTAAACGCTGTTCAATCCTATGCATTCCATTCGAATCTGCGTTTTAAACTCGATTTAATATGGGCCTATTGCCGGCTGCAAGTTCTTGTGCGCAGGCGCCATTTTCACACTTGCCAACTTAAACATGGTATTCCGAGGTGTGCTTAATATTTGTTATTTTTGATGGAAATCGATTTTATTCGGTCGTAATTACGAGGTCCCAATTTGTCATGGCATTTTTAAAAGTTTAGTTCCGAAAGGGGAGCCTGTAGCTCTTCATTTGTGTCGGATTTGGAACACGTTCAGTTGGTACGCGGGTGACAAATAGAAGCGGCAACGCAGCAAAGCTCCGGGCCAATTATCGCGTAGCAATGTGACGTCATTGCCGGGTGGATTCGAATGATTCGATTTTTATATTATAATTATAACTATATAAACCAATATAACGGTTCTGACGTCTGACAAACACCCCCGCCAAACGAAAATCCTGTGTGAGCCATTGTGAAAACCATCATACTAACTTGCACTCATATTTCGCGGTCGTATGCAACCGTATCACGCTACCATAAACAACGCTGTGTTGCCACGTCCTCACTCGAGTGGAGCAATGTGACGTCACTGGATCATTTTCGGATCGTTTTTCCGCAATACAAATTGAAAGAGCATGGTGAGGTAGGTTTTTCTTTTTGCGGTTGCGATCAGTATATAATTCCCGACATATTACACATTAAATTTTAAAATTCTCATTTGCTTATCATTTTTTTGTGGACTATTGAAAATTCTGCCATAAGGGCCCATGTTAAATCGCGAACTTCTGAGCCCTCTAGTTCGCTAATTTGCATGGTGACGTGTATTTTTCTTTGCAACATTGATAAGAGGACACAAAACTGCGTAACATATGTTTTTTTCATAAAATTCTCATTGAGTGACTCTAGCTTCATTTCCACCTTAAGCTAGGCCGCGGATCTTATCAGCTCAAGCACCTCATCGGTTACAACTCTGACTCTGATATCGACGTTTCACTTTTAGCCAAATCTTTTCCTTTCCTTGAATCCTTCGAGCTGAACTTTGCGTGTGGAACAGTCTATTTGCGTCCTTTAAATGGGTTGGAAAACCTGACGCGCTTGTCAATATGGGGCAATTCTATTGAAAACATGATAGACTTGTTGCCAACATTTGAACGCCTGAAAGAACTGAAATTGGTTTACAATTACACCCTGTTTGCCTCGCTTAGATGCGGAAATTTTCAGCCTCTTAAAAAACTAACGGCACTAACCATTGGTTTGTGCAACACGTTAGATCTAATGGCACTCGGAAGATTATTCTCCAACATCCAACATCTCAGGTTCAGTTATTCTAAGTTTGCTGCACTGCCTTCGTCAATACCTTTTGATCCCGATAACATGCCATTTTCAAAACTGCTGTCTCTCAAAATATATCAAACTTACAATCACAGTTGCTTCAGCAGAATGTTCAGAATTCTGCTGGCTTCTTGTTTCAACTTGGAGGAATTAGCGTTGAGGACCTATCTGGAAGCGGGACTTTTAAGGGAGATTTTGGCCATAAATCCGCTTTGTAACTTGAAACACCTTACCCTTGTTCACATGCCTCGAAATGCAACGAATGAAATGATAAACCTGGTTTTGGACAACTTCGAAAATCTGGAGACGATTCACCTGGCTAGCAGACATTGGAAGGACTGGTATCATGAGAGCGCCAAGCTGGAACTCAGGAACAAGCTTCGCCCATACGATGTGAAAGTTTGTATTTGCGGTGAAGATTTGTAAGTTATATAATACTGTACATCCTATAGGTAACTCTGTAATATAATGCATATAAGTTACTGTATTACCAGTTACATGATTTAACTGATCAAAACTTTGAACATTTTGTAACTATACAATTCAAGGTTTTGATGCTTCCTAATATGGTCAGGTGTGTGGTGTTTTATCTTGTAACATGTCAAGCAACTGATTTTCCGAACGCATCACTCACAAAACAAATAAAGGTGGGTCAGGTACAATATTTAATCAACTGCCAGCAGATATGATACATACCAATGCCAATAGCATACAATGGCAACAATGTAATGCACTACCTGTTATGCAGATTAAAAAGTAGTTATTAGAAGTCTCCTAAAATGCTTTGACTTAATAGTCAATGTGGCAAGCGAGATACACATTATATTGATATTGTATTTCATTTTGTCTCATGCTGAATAAAGTACACATTTTTGAGGTTTGTATAAATTTTATGTGACGGGCCTAAAACATAGTAATAAGTATTTGAAGACTACATTAATTATAACAAGATGCATGTGTTCATGATTTTTGCATTTTATTGAGAATAAAGCCCTTCCCAGCACCATAGTGAGAATAATTTTGTTCTATTTGATCACATAATTCTTTGAACTACGTCATCCTGTTCATACGACTATCATTATAATTTACTATTTAACAAAGACAAAGTAGACTAGTGCATAAATATTAAGTGGAATTCAAAACTGATGCACGGTATGTACGTATTTTGATGTTTACAAATCCGCACAACATTGTTTGGGCAAATTATACACTCTTGTTAGACAAGGTCTTGGGATCATTAATATTCTTGCTAACATTTCCCTCGGCGCATCATATAACATGAAAATGCCTACATATTAGTTCTGCTTCTCAACGGTTATCATCCTACAAGGCAGCTCAAAAGTCAGTAATCAGAAACTTATACTGACAATATAAATGTAAACAGATGAGGCAGACGGCTTCCACAGTACATCCAGAATGATAACAAAACTCAGGTAAAGTTGTACGTTTCCCTTAATATTATTCCCAGAATGCCTGAATAAAATGCATCTCTTGCACCACTTTGTTCTATTTATTACTCTGATATCAGACAAGATCCGACAAGAGCACTCTTGTATACAGGGTGATCCAACTCTATGGCACCAGTAGTTATTGAAAAAATCGCGCAAGCTGCTTGTTTATAAGCAAGTCGTTGCTAAGAGATGCTTTCTGGCTCTTTCTGGAGAATCGGGAATAGCACCTGCTGATATTAGGTCCAATGGCCATGTAACAATAATATTTTATTTGCTGGTAACTAAACAACGCTGCCTGTTGACCTGTCTCGGTTGCGCCAACTGCGGCCAACAATGAACAGACCAGAAGGCCTATTTATTGACACACCCGGGTCTGTCCAGTTCCGACGGATTAGACCTTTGGTTTGGCAGCTAGTGACCTCATGTGAAACCCTCCAGCGAACACCAGAACAGCCTGTTTCCCACGGATGACCCTTTTTGCCCTCTTTAATATTGTTACATGGGCATTGGACCTAATATCAGCAGGTGCTATTCCCGATTCTCCAGAAAGTAACTCTTATTGATCTCTTAGCAACGACCTGCTTATAAACAAGCAGCTTGTTGATTTTTCCAATAACTGTTGGTGCCACAGAGTTGGATCACCCTGTATATACAAGTAGTACACAAAGTCTAGTCCTTAATCATAATCTGTAAGTACAGCTAATCATGCCTACATGATTAGCTCTATACGAATACAGTATAGTGATGGTGTGTCAATAAACTGGCAGTCTGTGAGTCATGTTCCCTTGAGATTTATAATGAAAAGTTTTCCCTTTGTTGCTCCACTCTTCTGAAATTAGGAAGTGCAAAGAAAAGTTTCACAAAATTAAACCCACATCAACTGTTATTATTTTAATAGCTCATTACATCACAGAGGGAACAACGATTTTCCAGTGTATTCGGCTGGTTTTTTCCGGCCATTTTCTTCAGCTACGTAAAAATAATAACACTGAATTACCATAAAAGTCAATGTATTTATTTTGTAAAAGATAATTACCTGATACATAAATCCTATTGATGCTTCGAATTCCTTGTTTTTTCGTCAGCAGCACCACAGCGTGGGCACGGGGTCCGTTTTTCTTCACGAAACTTATTTAATTCAGTTTCGGTGGCGCTCAGTTTGTCCTTCAGTGCTTGCAAGTCACTCTGGTATAACTCAATCTTCATATCCTTGTTAGCGCCTTCCCTCATCAGTGAATTGAGCTGAACGTGAAGAGCTGTTGTTGATTCACCCCTTTTTTTAATTTTGTCAATCAGTGAGATTGCCACTCTGATGCTGCTAAATGCACACTATACAGTATGTGGATATAGGGTGGTACAACACACCTACACTGCCCAACAATGAGCCGATGTAAAACATGATGAATTACTTGCCCCAGACGCTCATGAGTTGTGTCACTTTTAGACCCAAATGTATACGCGACACTGCTATGTGTATGCATATACCTGCGCAGCGACCGGTAGCGATTTACTTAGCGAGTCATCCATCAAGGTTTACCCATTTCCAGCAGACACGGTTGGATAATATTAAGGTATATTATGTCAACTTGGGTGGTGTGCCACCCAGCTGCATACCTGCAAAGCGATAGCAGCCTATAATTACGTTATTTACTGTCGTAAATCCTGGATGGCGATGGTGATGGTGCTGACCGAATCACTCATTGAAAGACATTCAAAAAGCCTATACTTACTGCCCCATCTTCCAATGAATCCTCTCGCCGCCCTCGATGGACTTGTCAGATGAAAGTGACAATATTTTATAGCTGGATTTGATGCAAGTGTGACTGCTCCTACGATCCTGCAGGATGTAGCCAGATACAACGATTCGTTTATACTCATAATAGTGGAAGGTATATCAAAAGCAGACAACTTCAACAGGCATAGTAGGCGTATACCTTTTCTTATCTAGATAGCTATGAAGACATTTTACGTACAGTATACATTTTACTGCTGAGTATATGCAGAGCCATATTTTAGTAAAATAATGTAAATTAGCATGACATCATTGCTTCATGCTTTCCAATATGTTGGTTGCATAATTATGATAAAGGGATAATTATGTATCAACTTACGCACACAAGTGCAATGATTGTACTGTACAGTACGTACACCAGTGTGAGGGAATTTCTCGCGGGAATGAAATCATGGTCATATCGGTCCAAAAGGGTAATAATACAAAGATAAACTGGAATTGGACATTGAAGAATTTTTCCTTGTGTGCAACAAATTTATCTCTAACCTCTGTCGAAAAACTGATATCTCTGTTGATAATAACAGGAGAGCGGGGAAATACATCCAGTTATTTCTAGGAAACATGGTATCATTGACAATAGTGGTGCGAGGGTTGAATGATAATAATAATTCCGCATATATTATCAGGTCTATACTGTCTAGAGTAGGGGATACACGACCGTCTTGTCATTCTCTCTCCTCTGTCATTGAAAGGCCTGCCATACATCAACATGTTACAGGCTCGTTGCATCATGATTTAGCCACACAAAAACCAGCGAAACTGGAGGGACGCATTCCTCTGAGACAAACTACAAGGTCTGCTGCAAGGTACTACTGTCAATTTGGAATTAACTGATCAGACACTGTCAACTGGAGTCAGTATATATTTTCAACAATTGTTAAAGAGATCAAGCCACAAATACAGCCGTCCCTGCTCAAAAAGTTGGTCTCATTGAAGGTTGCATCTGTTCCGCAATAAGACAATTCCTCATTTTCAATAATTATTTAGAATCTAGGGTTAATATTGTCTCCATGTTGTAATAAGCTACATTGTTTTATTTTTAGCAACTGCGGTTAATGGCCTACATTCCTAAAATTGCAAGTGCATGCAAAGAAATTGCTCGAACCGTGGGTGACCAAATAAGGTACAGTACCTATAGTACCTTGATAGTACTAGCTCTGGAATTTGGATCCTGACGTTTTTATCTTAATAATAATAATAATAATAATAACTTTCACAATTTATATTCTTGGTGATCTTACTTATTTCCATTGTGCCCATGTTCCGATTCTGTCCCACTTTATGCAGTGCAACATGGAAGAACGTGACAGTTCCATGAATATACATTAAATACGAGAATTCGGGCCAATGTCCTCTTCATGTTATCGCATAACTTATTTCATTATGATTCAGAGAAACGTACAGTGTGAACTAATATATTAATGGATATTAGTCTATTGAAACGTGATTTGCATACCATTTTTAAAGATGGCGGAGAAACAGCGGTTGGGATTCTGATATGGCTTAATAGTTGCCTTCACATATCTATCAATTTTATGCTTTCTACCAATTATTTTGACCCTCGCACTTACATATAAATATGAAATTCTTAATTTTCTGAATTATTGTGAACGTTCACTGAACAGTCCTGTTTTACTGCTGAGTTGTATTGTTCTGACACATTTTTTACCAGCATACAATAATTTCAAATACTACTTCTTTAATATTTTCCTAAGATCAAACGACCTTAGACGACAACATAGCGTGATTGCGAATGAGCAAGGAAGAGAAAGGGAAATGTGGCGACAAGAGCACCATGAGTACGTCACAGCCAGTATTCAAAATGTAAGGTTGGAACGAGAGCTAGAAACTGAACGCAAGAGGAGCAAGGATAAAGTTAGTACGATATGAGTACTGTATATTCATTTCAGAGGTTTTAAACTATAATCATGTAATTAAGGCCGTTGTTTTTTAAACTTCTAATAAACGTTATAGAGTGATCCTACTCACAAAGGTGCTTCTTTTGACGTGAGCTCGTTACTACACAATATCTTTTGCAATTCCATTTCTAAGCTGTTAGGAAACGAAGCCTGTATAATTTATAGTCATGCAACAATACCTTTCCATTCATTCCCGTCATCTGGCTCACAATAATATATTACAAGGATGATAATAACCTCTTTTTACTATACATGTTATTTCTAGGATGAAGAGATATCCCAGCTGAAAAGCCAACATGAGAAATATCATGACAAAATCAGGGAGTTGGAGTGCAAGGAGGCAAAATTAATATTGGAACTGAAAGCGGAGAAGTCAAAAAATGACAATCTAGAAAAGAAGTTATGCAAGAAAGTAGAAAGACGAAACGAAATGGTCAGTATCCAATAAACTGTGTTATATATTTTCGACATACCCGTATTGCTTGTTAGCAACAGATGAAAACTGTGCCGGAGCTTGAAAAATGCACTTTGAAACGGGTAAATTATGCACAAAATTTGGCCTGTTTATGATAAATACACTGAAATGTTGCAAGGGTCAGTGTAAAGCGAATTATTTGAAGCAAGCTCTTGTTTGAAGTTATTCTTCGTTTCCTGGGGCGACACGGTGGCCGAGTGGTTAGCGCCGCAGCCTTCCACCTCTAAGGTCCCGAGTTCGAGCCCCGGGTCGGACGGAGGATACTATGTGGATAGAGTTTCGATGGGTTCTCTCCGTGTTCGCGTGGGTTTTCTCGGGGTTCTCCCGTTTCCTCCCACTATCAAAATCCATCACATTACAGGCAAATGATTAAAGTAGGATATTCAAAAGATGATCCCCTAAGAGGCCCAAGGGGCCTATCACGGGGTATTCATTATTATTATTATATTATTCGTTTCCTGTGACTTACTTAATAATCCTCTTAATTATTCTGGCGAATGTTTTTTCTGCTTCCTCACCAAAAGGTCAAAATATTTCTTTTTTGGAATAAAATGTCTTATGGTGGTGGTGGTAGGTAGGAAGGGAGACTGGGGCACAGTGGACCACGGGGCACAGTGGACCTTTCCATTTTAAAAATCGAAAAGGCCGCCAATTTTTTTTTCATCTGGTACCTCGTGAAACAAGTCACTGCCATGCTCCTGCCAACATGGCTGGCAACGGCTAGCGATCGATCGATCGATAGATAGATATCCAGCGAATTCTATTTGAAGATAAGTGAAGTAAATTACTAACCCACAGTTTAAATGCCACTTAAGGCGTAAATGTTGGGCATGAGCCTGATATAAAAATGTTGTGGAATAGTGCCGCCCTTTGTCCATGAATACCGGAAGTTTGGTAAGTCTAACTTGCAATCGAAGTTACAATCATAGCATTGGTGCTGTCCGGGGCACAGTGGTCCAGTCGTTTGCGGGGCACAGTGCACAGAAAAATGCATGTAACTCTAACATTTTTTTTTCATTTACTTCACGGCAAAATAATCCCATAGAGGGGTAGCCAGCGGAGTACAGGTTGCCCCTGTCCCCCTCGTATGACCTACAAAATGACACTCTGGTGGATGGTCAGGCCACGCAGAGGTTAATGAAAGGGATGAATATGATATAAATGATATGAACACATATAACTCTAACAATATGTCAATTTAACATTCAGACGGAGAAACTGTGTGAAGCGAAGGACCTCTTGCAGCAATCGGAAACAGAAAAGCATGAAGTTAAAACTGTCGCGGTAAAGAAGGAAGTGGAAGTGAAAATGCTGAGAGACGAGCAGGGTCGCTTAATTCAGCACATTGATAAGGTAATAATTGTTTATAATTATAATATGTGCACTGTATATATCTGGATTTTCGCTGACATAATCTGGCATTTTGTAGCAATACGACTTGATTAACAATCTGGTCCAACTCAAGACCGAAGAGGCGCAAAGAATGCTGTGCCTTTCTGATGGTTCTAGGAGCGTGCGAAGCATGGCTGACGACTGGATGGGAGACATTCCAGGCATTAATGATGAAGCGGTCACAGTTTCTGAGGACAAAAGCGTGAGACCTAAATCAAAACCAGCTTCAAGCTATGCTTCAAGCGTGAAAAGCTTCAGAGGCGGAAAAGCAAAAAGCCTCGCAAGCTACGTTTCCCAAAGAAGTTCAATTCGTCATCGTCATCACGAAGTTACATACGAAGAACGAAATATGCCAGAGACCTTTATTGCAAAGTTTCGACCCAGAGGCAATGACTTCTTAGGACATGACATAACTGTTGGCAGACCGATTGGCAAGGACTGGGAGAATTTTTTGGACGCCACTTTTACTCAACATACAGAATTGGCAAGAACTGATGTAGTGTTGCGCTCCAAGCAAACCTATGCAGAAGCTCTTCGAGAGAAAAATTATTCCGTTTTGATTCTTGGTAAAATGCATTATATTTTTTCCTTTAATCATTCGAGTGCGCGTAACAGTCCTTTTAATTCCAATAATAAATAATAACACCGTATACTATATAACGGAAGCTTACAAAGCTATTATCAAGGGTCGGTTTCACCGAGCTCGGTATAAGATAAAACCAGGTTTCTTTAGGAAAATCCATACAAATATGTAGGGATTTTCCGAAAGAACCCTGGTTTTATCATATACTGAGCTCGGTGAAACCGACCCTAAATTGACGTCAGACTAACATTTTTGGAAGACGATGCATTAACAAGTCAAATATTATTGTGTCCTAACATTTTGCGTACAGATTCCAGGAGAAAAAGATGGATGCCGATCATTTGCCTGCGAGACCTTTTGAAAGCTGTACCAGAAGATGCTTCCAACATGCATGTCTACATTATCCATGAAGATGATAAGGTCAGCACGCTGGACAATTTGACCCGTGCAAAAAAGGGCGAAGATGAAAATTAAAGCTCCTTACATTTACTGCCAGCATGTATAGCTTTTTAATTTCCTTTGTAGCGACACTTTTTCTGCTGGTTATTACTCTGGGTGACTGTACAATCTGTGTCGAAGTATAGAGTTAAAAACTTGTCTTGCAATTGGTTCAATGCCGCTATGACTGATGTGCTAAATAAAACTTAGCAAAAAAAGGTTACCTCAGTGTGTGAACTGTGAATTCTAAACTCAAAAGTGATCATATCAATGATCACGATATTTCTATCGACGAGACCCGCAAGACATTGAATAAATGCGGGCAATCTGACACCTACCATTCCATCATATTATTTCAGGTTCACATATTGAATTGAGAGGATCATAAAAATGATGATCCTGTGAGTTGACTCATGTTAGTCAATACTCACTCTTGAATTTCAGAGGCAATTTCAAAGGGCCACTAGCAATTTTTGAGCAATTCCACGCACTGTGGTGTCACCGTGTCACTAACATTGACAACTGAAGACGTAAAATGCTGAACTATCATTCTTACGAGATTTTGGCGGTTTCAAGTTTAAAAATTGCATTACCCCAATGCTGGGAAAATTGGTTTTAAATCAATCGAACGGATGAGTACAGAAAAAAAATGACATTTTAAAAATACTGTATTGCAAATGCATTCTGGTACGTTTTCAAATCAGCCCCTGCATGACTGTGTGACCCGAGCGGCTGGGTACATACTGAAGAAAAAGCAAGATGGGTTGGTTCAAGCACAGTGAGTTTATTTGCAAGCAAAACTGAGTACGTGAGGATAGCAAGGTTAAGGAGGGAATTTAAGGTAACCAGAGAGGTAGCAAGGATAACCAGGTATGGGTAGGTAACCTCCGGAGAGGAGTGACTGTTGACCAGGATATTC
>JYFJ02008715.1:0-11619 GCA_000934665.2 Catajapyx aquilonaris | reverse complement strand
CAAGAAGTTTGACCCACAAAGTTTGCCTTCTGCATGCGAACGCTTTGCCGCCAGATTAATTGTTGCCATATGGCTACAGTGGGAATGAAAGGGTTAAAATGGTACAGGAAGACTGAGTGGAGAGTTCCTGTTCTGTTCCATATACCCCCAATAATACGTACATACAGTATAATGTTTTTGTCCCTACTTGTGAGGAGGAAAGTATGTTCTATTTGCCTTCCTTTATTTTTCAGGTACAATGTTCCGTGGTGTGTGCACAGCCTTGTTAGTAATGTACTGTACAATACTTGCTTCCTTATTCTTTCAATCTCTAGAAACTACAGTAGTAATATCGCATCCATTGCTATGTGCAATATAGGGATCTCTATTATCGCTTTTCTCTATTATCTCATTTATCAACCGAAGCAGGTTGGTGTAGTGGTTAAGGAGTCCGACTGCTAATCGGGAGGTTCTGGGTTGGATTCCCGGGGCCGGCGATCCTGACCGTAGTTTTCTGTGGTTTCCCATGGTCCCCCAGGATAATTCCGGGGTCGTTCCGTATAATAGGCCACAGCCGTTTCCTTCCTTCCCTATCCTTGGCCTCATCCACGTGTGAAAGTTTTAGAAAGAAGTTGAGTGGTAAAAAGGTGGTATCCCATTCCCCTAATGGAGCGCTGATTCTCCCAGTGGGGTAAAATAAATAAAATAAAATAAATAAAAGTTATCTCATTTACCCGGAAAATGTCAAAATATATTGGACGGAGATAATTCTGATTGCCTTTCACCTGGGCCAACTTGGTTGTAGCTTACAGTACCGGTAGGCCTACCTGACTACTTGAGCGTAACAATGATTGAATGATCCCATTATGTCTTTAGAGGTGTGTTGGCAATCAAGTTTGTTTTCTTAGAGTGACCGCACGAAAGGTGAAGTGTAGGCTAATAGGCCTTATCAGGCTTTGCAGGATATCACGTGGGAACCCTGTGATGTACCATGCGGAACGCCATCATTATTTTCTATTTTCAGATGCTTGACAACTTGATCAAGTTTTTTATTTTCACCGACTCGCGCGTGCAGCGTAATTGCACACGTTTTTTGCACTAAGTTATTACATAACTTTGACCTTGACTGCGAACTAGGCCACTAGTGCTTGCGAGCAGGAACTAAAGCCAGTATACAGCAGACCACAGGACCTATTTGTTGCAGCTCCGTGCCAGTGTAGGAGTGCATAATGTTGTTAGTTATCGGGTGTTTCTTTGTTGCTGCGGTGCTCGGGATCATCCTCCTGGTTACAGCTTTGGTCATGTGGAATACTAAGAGATGGAAAAGGGCTGGATTTCCTGCAGTACCCCCTTCAATCGTAGTGAAAAGTTACCTGAAACTAATCCTGGCAGAAAGATCTATCTGGGATGCAGACCTGGATATTTACAATTACTTTCTACGTACCGGTGCCAAGTTCGGAGGAGTCGTCGATATCATGGGTCCCAGCTTGTGGGTTGTGGATCCGGACCTGATGAGAAGCATCTACATCAAGGATTTTGATCATTTTGTGGACAGACCTGTATTCGAATTAGGCGGAAAGGACAATTACATTAACCAGGGAGTAGGCAACCTGCTTGGCCAGCAGTGGAAGGACGTGAGGAACGTAGTGTCTCCAACCTTCACCTCCGGTAAAATCAAGCTAATTTTCCAGTCCATGCCCAAATGCTGCCAGAGGATGGCAGATTATCTGCAGAAAAAGGATGAACTGGGAGAAGCTGTGGAGATGAAAGATACCTTTGGGAGGCTGGTGATGGACGTGATTGCGACCTCTTCCTTTGGGATAGACTGTGATTCCTTCAAGGATCCGGATGCGCCCTTTCCAAGGATGGCTAATAGGATATTTAATCCAGGTGTCCTCGGATTCATTATGCTCATGGGCTCCCTTGTTGCTCCCCGTTTAGTGAAATTGTTGCGTATGCTGCGTGTCCCTTTTCCTGACTTCGACGAGGTCGATCGTTACTTTGCATCCGTGGTCAAAGATGCGATTGAACATCGCGAAAAAAGTGGGGTGAAAGGAAGGGACTTTCTGCAGCTGCTGATGGACGCCAGGAAAGGAGAGTTGGACGATTTTGAGTCGGACAATTTAATCGGGCACAACCCAAGTTCTGACCAGGTCTCCACAGAAAAATGCAAGACCCTTTCCAAAGCTGGTATAATTATGTATCGTGTACAGTTTTAGTATTAAGTTATATTAAGTTGCTCTAAAACTGCTGAAGTGTAATATCTTTTGTCAGTTCTGACAGAGCATCTCCTGATAGCTCAGTGCATAGCATTTCTCATCGCTGGTTATGAAACGACATCTGCTACATTGTCGTTTGCTGCATATGAGATGGCTGTCAACCCGGACATTCAAGAGAAATTGTATGAGGACGTGAAGAAAGCAGCGAACAAACACGATGGGCAATTGACTTACGATGACGTTATGAGCATGGACCTCTTGGACAAAATTATCCATGGTGAGGCACAGGCTTAATACAGTAGTACAATCATCATCATCATCATCATCATCATCATCATCATCATCATCATCATCATCATCATTATTATTATTATTATTATTAGTAGTAGTAGTAGTAGTAGTAGTAGTAGTAGTAGTAGTAGTAGTACGGTAGTAGTATGCTATTGTTGTCGAGATATTTTATATGTAAGTTCTGCATAATATTTGAGTTATATTTGGATTATTTCGCAGTATTTTCGTAACGATAATATTGTTCTATAAGAGCAGTTCTCAACAATGCTTTAGAACGGTGCTATTTCGTATTTCTTTTGTTGTACATTGGAAGGGTTCAGAATTTTATTTGCTGGACTGTTGCTACTGCTGACGTGTGCTGGTACAGAAATTGTTGTCGAAGTGTGCGTGTCGGATAGACTTGCAAGCCAATGTCTGTACACCTGATAAACTAATATTATCTTATCTTATCTAATACATATTTCACAACCGGAATGCAAATCAATACGGAGGCCTGGACATATGCCACAGGGTTATCATTAGGGGTACTTTTTAACGAGGAAGGTTTTTTTAGCACATGCAATAATTATGCTCCATGTGCCAACATTGTGTAGCCATAATTATTGCAAAGGTAACTACCCAAACTTCCAAATTAATGAGTACTCCTATGGAAAAGTATTTCATAACCCGAGCAACGCCGGGTATCCTGTTAGTATTTACATAAGTCCTTCCGATCATTTCTGTCAATGTGACTGGTAGGGTTCTCCGGATGTATCAACTCACGCTAAGAAACTCTCTTGTTTCAGAAACACTACGTCTCCACGGTCCTACAACTAGGATCGCCAGGATCTGCACCAAAGATTATCAGGTGCCGGGGACAGATGCCACCATTAAAAAAGGGACAGGAGTGATGTTTTCTTCTTTCGCTACACATCACGACGAGCGTTATTTCCCCAATCCGATGAAGTTTGATCCTGAGAAATTCAGCTCTGAAGAGAAGGCAAAGAGAGGCCCGTACGTTTATCAGCCTTTTGGACACGGACCTAGAAATTGCATAGGTATGACATGAATATACCATCATTATACAGGGTGGTCACGAATTCGCCTGCCCTTTGACGTTGACGATGTCTATCCTGACAAATAATATATGGATAGTCCCGTGTATGCCTGCGTTGCTGGTTGCCGGAGTCAGGCGCGTATGACTCCGGCAACCAGCAATGCATGCATGCCCGGGGGTACACTATCCATATACTTGTCAGGATAGACATCGTAGACGTCGACGTCGTCGCTAGTGTGGCCAGACGTCCTTCTTTAAGAAGCACAGTCCTTCCACGCTTCTTCCATACGTATTCCCTATACCACACATATAATTTTGGCAGACGAATTCGTGACCATCCTGTATAGTTTATGTGCCTGAGAAGTGGGTCGCTAATGCTGGTTCTTTGATTTCCTAAATAGGAATGCGTTTCGCTCTGATGCAAGCCAAAACAATCCTGGCACACACCATCCTTAACTTCCGTCTTCATCCAACTGAGAAGACGCCGATTCCGATGAAATATTCCTTCTTTTCTTTTGCGGTAAAGGCCAAAGGGGGAATGTGGCTGAGACTTGAAAAGAGATTATGACATAATGACTGGGACCAATCGGAAATGTCGGATATACAGTAAAACTTCCATAAGTTGAATCTCCATGGGACCGGGGAAAAACTTCGAGTTATAGAAGATTTGAGTTAGAGAAGTTTGGAATTTTTTAAAGCACAGAACTCTGTAAGAAAGCCTATCTTTATATCCAGCGACGAAAGGTGCTCAACACCTTAAAATAACTGTCACTATCACACTTACAATGTTCCCTGTTGTTTTGTTGTAAAATAAAACTCCATTATGTACATTTTGCCTACTCTTAAATTCAAGGATTCAATTGTCACAATCGAGTCAAACACTTCTTTCGGTAGGGTACGTCTGGTAGACGGAGATCAGGAAATTGACCCTTTCTGTACATGTGGCCTACTCTCGACCCTTCGGCTGGGAAATGAGAACATTTTCCGTAGTCGCCAGCATGAAGTTCGACTTAGGGAGACTGAAAATAATGCACTGATATCCCATGGTAAGGCCCTGCCAGCACTTCGAGTTATAGAACTTCGAGTTAGGGAAGTTTATTTCAGATTATTTTACATTGTGACCAACCAAGCTCATCATTTTCTTCGACTTACAGAGAACTTCGACTTAGGGAAGTTCGACTTACAGAAGTTTTACTGTAGTATTCTTCGCAATAACTTGCCTTTCGATGAAAGGGAATAGGGACATTTTATACAGTATTACATTGTTATAAATATGTGAAGATCCTTTAATGCCACCTTAAATAAAAAGAGAACCTATACCTGTACGTTTCGTTTAAGAAACATGGTGGCGACCCAATTTTGTGTTGTGACCCTATAGGGTTGGGGACCGCAGTCGGACCACTGCTATAACTCATATTCCTATCTGATACTCAAATCAGCAGTATATGATCACAATATCTCTAAACACACAGTTTACATAAAATTTCAATCCTACTTAACATATGAGCAGCATAAATGTCTCTTTTGCATAAGGAGTCATTTCAATAATTGCCTATCATGTATCATCCGACCCTTCGGTTTTTCAGTCAGGCTATGCCTTACGGGTTAATATTGTTTCAGTAAGTGCTCCTTTATGCAACTCCCACCCTAGCCTTATGGTCACGGGAAGGAACTTGGAGTGTCCCCGCCACCCCGTATTTGGCGCTGGCGCAGCTCGTCCACAGTCATGTACCGATTCGGGCGGATTCGGGCCGGATTCTGACGGAGTCCTTCTGAACCTACCAAAACCGTCAATTCCCCTGCAGCTGGGTCTGGAGCACAATCGCCGTGTCTGACGCGGATATCCGCCGAATCCGGCCAGAATCGGCCTAACCGTGGAGCTGCGCCAGCGCCAAATTCGGGGTGGCGGATTCTCTGCCCGGCCGTATATCATAGGATTTATTTGCCTGGGGCTGGCTGGGAGAACCTGGTCGTTACAATAATATATTAGATTTAAAACACACTCTGCATGAACTAGTAAGGATATAATATGTGTGCTCTAATGTTGCGGTGCTACATATAAAATTATGCATTTTTGCACATAAATAAGAAGCTCATGTCTGTTTTAAATATTCCTTCACCTTATATGGAAGGTTATACCCCCATCTCCATTTCTCCCTCTTCTGCCCGGTCTTGGCAAACACTCTATTAATTTCATATCACACTTTCATAGCTTGTTGGTGAGGCAAAGTATGATAAGCAACACTTGTCCAGAATTAATATGTGAATGCTGAAAGCTTCAGGTCTCCTTTGATCTACATCACACATTTTTGCGATTTCCCTTTGTTCACCTCCCCCTCCTACATGCACGTCATGTCGTTCTTTATTCTCTAACAGGTGCTCCAGGTTCAAACATGATAAGCATGATTCAAAATGTACTGTGCGTCCAAACAACTTAGGTATATATATTTTATTTTATTTGATTGAAAATATTAGACTACGACGTACAGTATAATGAATTGAAAACCCAAGTTAAAATCCTCTGTATTTTAAAATGAATTTTTGTGTTTTTTGTTTGTAGAAATATACGTATTAGTTTTCAAAATGATTGATCTCAGATCATAGTAATTATACGGTATCGTCCTGCCCTCTGACAGTGACGTCACTGTCCCCAAAAAGATCGGTGCATAGGCAGGAACGCACCCTGGTTGCTTTGTTCAAGGCTTTGTTCCTTTCTCTGTTTGCTTTGTTGGTGGCCCTGCCAATGGAATCGAACTACCTACCGCCAGTAAAGCTGGTGCACCGGTTTTCTGACGTCACTGGCATCAGAGAGGAGTAGGAATGCTTCCTTTAGTTTAGGCCACGCCACCTTTACCCGCCAATTTGATTTATTGAGGAATGACATTTTTGGTGCCGAAAAGTGGTGGAATGCTTGTTTACACGTATGGTTGAGCTATTATTTTGCATCCAAATTGCCCTAATCAAAGACCAAGGTTACCCCATTGTCTTTGTCCCTGTACCTGTGATGAGGAAAATGTTTTCTCTTTGCCTTCTTCTCTTTTCCTCATTGTTGTAATTTTTGGATGCCACTGACTGGCTCCCCTCAAAGGCGTCCGAGTCCACCTGGGTAATAAATAAGTAAGTAAATAAATAAATAAATACTAAATAAAACAACACTGTGGGACTGGTGTTATATTCTCTACGCTATGCATGAAAACAATGCAAGTAATTTTTGTTTAAATGTACAATGTGAAATTAACATTAAGCCGTTTTGGTCACACTGGTGCACAGCGCTGTTAGTAAAATACTTGCGTCCTTCTTTCAATGCCTATAAAAACTAAAATATTGTAACCATTGCTCTGTGAAAAATATTAGGGACATTCATTATCGCTTTTCCAAATTGATTGCCACAATTGGACGGAATTCATTTTGATTTCCCGGCGAAACCGTTGTAGTGCACCTCAATGCTTGGGCATAAGAATGATGCCATTATGTCATCATTATATCTATCCAGAGAACTGGAGCTATAGTGGCAATCAAGTGCGTTTTATAGAGTGACTGCGCAACAGGTGAAGAATAACTCGACCTATCAGGCTGTTGTGGTTCACGTGAGAGCCTCGTGGTATACTTTGCGGAACGTCGCCCTTTATATCTTCATGTGCTTGTCAACTTTATCAAGGTTCTTTCTTTTTTTAAGGTTATTACGTAATATATTTTGTCCTTGACAAGCACGACTTAGCAGTGCTTACGGACAGGAACTAAAGCCTGTATACAGCTGGCGTACGAGTAGACCACACGACGTAATTGTTGCAGCAGGCTAAATAGCAAGCGTGACACAAAATGTTGTGGATTATCGGGTGCGTCTTTGTGGCGGTTGTACTCGGGATCATATTACTGGTTACGGCATTGGTAATCTGGAATACTAGGAGTTGGAAAAGTGCAGGATTTCCTGTAGTGCCGCCTTCAATCGTAGTGAAAAGTTACCTGAAACAATTCCTGGCAGCAAAATCCATATGGCATGGAGATCTGGATATTTACAATTTCTTTCTGCGTACCGGTGCCAAGTGCGGGGGAGCAGTCGAAATGATGGGTTCCAACTTGTGGGTTGTGGATCCGGACATGATGAGAAGCATCTACATCAAGGATTTTGATCACTTTGTGGACAGGCCAGTATTTGAATTTGGCGGAAAGGACAGTTATATTAATCAGGGGCTGGGCAACTTGCTTGGGCAGCAGTGGAAGGACGTGAGGAACGTAATGTCTCCAACCTTTACCTCGGGAAAAATCAAGCTGATTTTCCAGTCCATGCCCAAATGCTGCCAGAAGCTGACAGATTATTTGGAGAAAAAGGCCGATTTGGGAGAAGCTGTTGAAATGAAGGATGCCTTTGGGAGGCTGGTGATGGACGTGGTGGCGATCACTTCCTTTGGAATCGACTGCGACTCATTCAAACATCCAGATGCACCCTTTCCACGGATGGCTAAAAAGATTTTTAGCCCAGGTGTCCTAAGATTTACATTGCTAATGGCCGTCGTTGCTGCTCCTCGTTTTGTAAAATTTCTGCGTATGCTGCGTGTTCCTTTACCTGAATCTAACGAGGTCGACCAATACTTTGCATCGGTGGTCAAAGATGCGATTGAACATCGCGAAAGGAGTGGGGTGAAAGGAAGGGACTTTCTGCAGTTGCTTCTGGACGCCAGGAAAGGAGAGTTGGACGATCTTGAGTCGGACAATTTAATCGGGTACAATCCCAGTGCTGATCACGTCGCCAGAAAACAACGCAAGGATCTCTCAAAAGCAGGTATAATTATGTAATTTACAATATTATAGTATTACTCCGTTACGTTTTGCTATACAACTGCTGATGCGTAATTATTTTCCAGTTCTGACTGAGCATCTTCTGATAGCTCAATGCATATTAGTTATCGTCGCTGGTTATGAAACGACAGCTAGTACATTGTCATTTGCTGCCTATGAGATGGCTGTCAACCCGGACATTCAAGAGGAGTTGTATGAGGAGGTGAACAAAGCAGCAGACAAACACGATGGGAAGTTGACTTATGATGACGTTATGAACATGGAGCTATTGGACAACATTATCTATGGTGAGGCACAGACCTATAATAGTGCATTTAGTAATAACGTTAATAGAGTAAAACCTCTTCAATAAGGGACCGGCCAAAAGTAGCTTTAGAAGCGGGATAGTGTTATATAGCGTTATATCGAGGTTTTACTGTAACAACAACAACAACAACAACAACAACAACAACAACAAAGTGCATGTAACATTAAGTTGTTGTCATATAATTATGAATATTAGGTCTATATGGAAGTCCTGGATAATTAGAGTTTTACAGTATTAGGAAAATTTTGCAATATTCCATGACGGTAATGATAGCGGTAAATAAGAGCTCTCCTTAACATTGCTGTAGAACGGGTGCTATATCGAATTATTTTGTCAATATTGGATGGGCTCAGGATTTTAGTTGTTGGACTGCTGTTATTACCGCTCTGTGAAGGTACCGAAATTCATTTCGAAGTATGCTTGTGGATTGACCTGCTAGGCTACAGTAGGCCTGCCTGATAAATCATTCTCTTATAATTATGTCGTATTCACGTAATTCCGTCTAATCCAGTGGTTCCCAACCTTTTTCGGGTCTCGACCCCCTTTTATGATAGTCAAGTAACCTGCGACCCCCNCCCCCCCCCCCCCCACCCCGAGTGTTATTAGGTGTTGAAAAAACCTTCGCGATGAAATTGCCTATGATTTTTATTCTGAAAAAATGTAAGTAATTTTCTAATTTATAAAAATTACCGCGGCCACGCGCGGCCACGCGCGACTGCCCGGAAAAGGCTTCGCGACCCCCAGGTTGGGAACCGCTGGTCTATTATAATTATTTCTATCAATGTGAGTGCTGGTAGGATGCTCCGGAAGTATCAACTCAACCTATGAAACTGTCCTATTTCAGAAACACTACGTCTCCACGGTGCTGCAGGTAGGATCGCCAGGACCTGCACCAAAGACTATCAGGTGCCCGGGACAGATGCCACCATTAAAAAGGGGAAGCAAGTAATGTTTTCTTCTATGGCTACACATCACGACGAGCGTTATTTCCCCAATCCGACGAAGTTTGATCCTGAGAGATTCAGCTCAGAAGAGAAGGCAAAGAGGTCCCCATACGTTTATCAACCATTTGGGCATGGACCTAGAAATTGCATAGGTATGACAAGAATACCATTGTAGTGTATGTGCCAGAATAGCTAGTCAGTGTAAGTTGCTAATACTGAGGTCTTGCTCTCTTGAATATAGGAATGCGTTTCGCTCTGATGCAAGCCAAAACAATCCTGGCACACACCATCCTCAACTTCCGTCTGCATCCTAGCGAGAAGACTACGATTCCGCTGAAATATGACTTTCTTTCTTTTGGGTTAAGGGCCAAAGGGGGAATGTGGCTGAGACTTGAAAAGAGAAAATGACTTGTTATGAATGGGACAAATCATAAAAAATGTTGGGAATTAAAAGTATTCTTCGCAGTTACTTGCCCTTTCCTGAAATAAAAATGATATTTTGAAAGTATATTTCATTATTATAAATATCTGAAGATACTACCTTAAATAAAAATGAACCGAATTTTTGATTCATACCTCGTATAACACATTCCTATTTGATACTCAATATGTGATCGGAATATCTCCAAAAATTGGGTTAACACAAATAATTCCAATCCTCATTATCATATGGGCAACATAAATGCGTGTTTTTCATGAGGACATATCAATAATGGCTTATCCCATGAGTGTTATGATGTTAACATTCATTTCCAGGTCAGATTGGCACGAAACTGTTTAAAATTAGCACATTAGTGTGGTCATGCAAAATTGTTTTTGCTTCATTGATACTGAACAATGTCTTATTCAAATAACTTGCTCTGTTCCAACAGAACTCCCCCCCTCAGAATGATACCACATTATTACGCAAAGGCGTCTGGTATTAACTTAACTTAATTTCTTAAACTAACTGTTGTATAGTAGCATACAGTACAAAAAATGATTGTGACCTAGCCAACAAGAGGTGCATTACTAATTTAGTTATATGCAGTAAGCTTATTCACTGTGATGCACTGTACTCGCCTACACTAATTACTCCTCTAACATGCTATTCCTTTCGTAATACATTTTCATAATACGTAGCTCTGTTTATAAGCAACAGTGGGGATTGATATGTTACATTCTTTACATTCTTTACATTCTTTACATTATGCATGAAAATGCCGTTGTTCATTATATTACATAGTGTATAGTAAAAGCTACACTGCATCATTAAAACTAAGCCCCTTTTGCCATACTGGTGCGTACTGGTTAGTACAATGTTAGTGGTCTTATTCCCTCCATCTCTATAATAAAGTCTAAAAAGACAAACTTGACAGCGCATCGCTAACTTCTAGACGTCATCATTGCGCAAGTAGTGGAGTGTACAGTACAGTACAGTACCACAATCGTTGAGGGGGTGGGCGCAATAAAAATTATCCGTATCCACTTGTGATACTTTTCAGATAACCTAGAAATGCTATAGTGGAGATGGTGACACTGAACAGAGCTATATGGTTATGATATCACTTGTTTCTAGACTTATAGGGTGACGGCACAACAGGTGAAGAGTATAATGAGCACCTATCAGGCTTTCCTTCAGGATATCACTTGGGCTGGGAGCCTGGGATATGCTATATACCTTGCGAAATCCCATCCTTTTTATTTTTACATACTTATCAACTTGATCAAGATTATTTTCCACCTCCCTTAATTTGCACGACCCTTTTGCACTAATACATAATTTGGCCCTTGACCAAGAGCTTGAAAGTACTTAGGAGCAAGTCATAGATTGCAATCCATATTGAAAGTGTTAAGTGCCACTAAAGGTATTTTATGCCTCTGTGTATCCACACATATGCATGACTAGCAGCGGTACCCGTTCTTCGCACGGGAAAAAAAGAGCGTGGATAATTACACCGAAATCTTATTAGATCTCAAGCAATATTAAATGCAAAACTGCTCATTCCCTTGCATATGTAGGCATTGGAAGGGTGTAAAAATTCTGGTTTGTTTGCGTAATAAAGA